>JAADXY010000598.1:0-18332 GCA_023338065.1 Phytopythium montanum
CGCGCGACCAATCGTTCCGAAGACCTCTCAAGCTGGTCAAGGAGGTCCAACGATTGGCGCTGCGCGAGAATCGGCTGTCGGAGGTGCGGCCAGCTGCTCTCCAGGAAAACATGCCTTTCGCCTTCGGCGAGAAGGCTCCAAACGCCACAATGGAGTTGAGTCCGTGACGGGCCGCACTGGAGGCCCATGTCCAGGCGACCTCACACGTTGAAGTTCGCGGCCTCGTGTGGATACCTCGCCATTTTGAGCAGCCTTGCGGACCCAATTCCCGCCAACTACACGACCGACTCGAGCGTCTCACGGTGGTTAGTCACTCCGCAACGTGCGCAGCTGACAACACCTCACTCCGCCACCGACGACGCCGGCAACACTGAGGCTCCATGTTGACCGTCTCTCTCACGTGGACTGCGCGGCCGCTTCAGTAGCCACGATTGTCGTCTCGTCCTCGACTGCGGTTTGTTTGGACCGCGTCCTGGTCCTTGGCGGCGGTCGCTCGTGTGATGGCCGCCAATGGCCGGGCGATCCCAACACTCGATCCTTTCTGACCACTGCCGCCTCTCGTCCTTGCCGCACTTAGACAGCCTCGACGATCATCAGGTGCCTCGGGAGTAAGTAAGGCAATGAGAGGCGAGCGACGCCGACTCGCTATCTATCGACGAGGAGGCACAGCTCGGACGCGATCTACCCGCGCGAGGAGTCGATCGTGGTCCAGCGCCAGCAATCAACTGCTCACTCACTTACTCCATGTTTGGACCGGCCAGTGGAGCCGACTACACAGACAGCAGCAGCCATGGCTGGTACTAGCTTCAAGAAGAGCCCACCTCGATCGCTCCCGACGCACGCCGCGCCACAGGAGCCATTGGAGCACACTCAACCGCAACGTCTTTCGCGCTCTGTGTATCGTCGCATCTCCGCGGATGCCGAGTTTGTGGCTGTGGCGGTGTATTGTTGACCTTCGGTACAGTAGTGTAGTGAGGGATGCCGAGATGCAGCGAGTGGTGTGGTGTACCTGGGCACGCTCGAGTTGGTCGACTCGACAGTCGAGTCCGACGTTGCCATGCAGCTCAGGGAGTTCCTTTTGAACGAGCGATGCATCTTGAGGCGCCGCGGCTGGATGACACACAAGACTGGAGCCACATCCGACGAGTTTCGCAGCCTCGTGGGTGCGGTCGAACAGCAATGCATATGCGCGGCGTTCTTCAACAAGTAGCAATGCATTCGCCAGCCTTTGGCGTAGGTACAAGAGGATGGACCCTCCGCACCGCACTGCACAGACCCCTCGCCTTTGTGCACACCCAAATGCCACCGACCTCTCACGTCACTCACGCCGTAGGCGACGCCCTACAACGAGTCGGAGGCAACGGCCGAACCTCTCACCCGTGGTCAGTCTTGGGCGGCGTCATTACCCAACGTGCGCCGCGACGAACACCTCGCTCCATCCTCTCCGACTGCTCGCCATACCGCCGCTCTCTCGCGTCTGGGCCGCAGCCGCGTCGGTGGCCGCCATGACCGTCGTCCTCGCGTCTGCGGCGAGCGTCGAGCCGCCAATGCTACTGGCCAGTCTGGCGACCTATCTCGTGGTGGGCACTTCGCTGACGGTGACAACCGCCGAAGAGGTGGAGTACTTGACGCTCCACGAGTCGTCGGACTGCAGCGACGCGCCGTTCCTGGTGATCGCCTCTGCGGAGTGCACGACCAACATGCCCGACGGGTGTTCGCGCTACATACCGACCGGCCTCAGCGACAGCGGAGCCGACGAGCTTGAGGAGACGTACAGCAACAGAGGCTGCACCGACGACTGGACGTTCGTTGCTGACGCGCTGTACGGCAGCGACCCGTATGTGCGCATCGACAACTTCGCTGAATATGACTGCTACACGCTCACGGGCAGCACGATGGCGCTGGCGGACGGAGACTGCCACGCCTACCCGAGCGTCGACTTGACGGGACAGGCGTACACCGTCTCGGTGCTCACGGCCATCAACGTGGACGGATCCGTCGCCACGACGTACTACGACGGCAGCGACTGCAGCGGGGAGATAACGACGGAGACCACGGTCATCGCGGAGCTTCTCTACACGCTCAGTTGCAGCAACAACACTCCAACATCGCCGGAGTCGGGGACAGTCCCACTGACGACGACGAGGAGGCAGCGGACGATGCCGAGGAGACAGCGGACGACGAGGACCCTGTGTCAGTTGGTGACGACAAGTCGGACGACGACGGCGGCCTGTCGACTGGCGCTATTGTTGGCATCGTCATCGGAGCTGTCGCCTTTGTCGCCATCGTTGCTGGACTCATCGTGTGGCGCCGCCACAAGACTAACGGCGACGCCTACCGCGAGATGCCGGCGGCGACCTAGTGAGATCAGCCACACCGGCTTGGGTGTCCCCACTTGCTGAGCTTGGATGCCGGGTCGGGGAGAAGTGAGAGCCCCGCCTGGGTCCTCGTCTGCGGTGTGGCGGTTTGTTGGACCGCCTCAAGGCTCATGGCGGTCGTGGCTCGTGTAGTAGCCGCCAATGACCGCCCAAATCAAAGTGTTTGTGTCAATTCTGATCCAAGGCGCCTCTTGTTCTTGGTGCTCTTGTCTTGTTGATCGCCACGGCGAACGAGTACCACAGCAGCGACCCAATGGTGAATCCTGCTAACTGCGGGCCACTGCTCACCAGCTCAACGACCAACTCACCAAAGTCCAATCAGCTCCACGCCCTCTCACATCCAAGCACGAGTGGGTGACTGCCGTGTAGCGCAGCGAGCGGCAAAGGCTTTTCCTCCCGGCTGCTCTTACAGCACGGGTCCGTCGGGTAGTTAGTCGAGGAGCAGTTCATTCGCGGCCGTCCCGCGTCCGACACCACGCCCGGGGCCGCCTTGAGGATCCTCTCTACCTGAGAACCCTCGCGGCTCGCTCCTTATCGATGAATGAACTGCTCTGTCCCCCTAGCGTGCTCATGTGATCTGACGGAAATGTTCCGTCAACGCCACCAGCGCATACACAAATGCCGTTCGCTCGGAGGAGAACACTATCAACAAGGAGGACCAGCCAGCGGACGACGAGGGTGCGGACCCCAACACAGTCGCTGAGGACAAGGCGAACGACGGTGGTGGTCTGTCGACCGGCGCCATTGTGGGATTCATCGTCGCGGTCGTCGCCTTCATCGCTATCGTCGCTGGACTCGTCATGTGGCGCCGCCGCACGAGCAACAGCGAGGCCTACCGCCAGATGCCGGCCGCAACGAAGTGAGGCCAGTCGACCGCTTCAACTTGGTGGCTAGATGTCGAAGCTTCAGCTTGGAAGCCGAATCGACAAGAAGACAAGACGAGAGGAAGCCGCAGCTTGACTCGACCCACTCACTGGACGAGGCGACCTTGTCTGCAGGTGACACTGGCCGCCAAACGATCGATCAATCCCAGTGCTCGTGTCTATTCTGATCGCAGTCGCCTCTCGTGCTTGGCCAAAGATCATCACCACCTTGAGGTCTTGTCATCGACCGATTTAGCCGGCTTTGGGGGCGTTTCGAGGCCTTACCCGGTTATATTTGCCCCCAGATGCTGATGCTGGAGGCTGCCACTCGCGCTCCGCACTGCAACCTCGGGCTTCAGACGGCAACTTCCCTTCCCCCGGAGCTATCGAGCGCTACCAGCCAGCCCTACGCCCCTCGCCACGACGTCTCGCCTCGCCAGCATGGAGTCCCGGCTGTCGTCGTCCAGCAGCGGCATCAAGGCCATGAAGATCAGCATGGAGAGCGAGCGCATGTTCGGCGACATGGAGGACGAGGTCTCTGGTCCCTCGCCGACTGCGCGCGACATGCGCCGGCCGTCGTCGCGCTCCATGTCGCCGAGCCAGTCGTCGTCGTCCGCCTTGTCCGGTGCCGGCCGAGTGAGTGTCAAGGACCAGCTGTACGCGCTCGAGTGCAAGGTGCAGTCGCACGAGGACACGATCCAGAAGCTGATGGCGATCCACCAGGCCGACAAGGCGCTGCTCGTGGCCAAGATCGACGAGGTGACGGAGCGCACGGGCGAGGAGCTGTACAAGCTGCGCGTCGACTACCAGAAGAAGCTCAACGCCGCCAGCGACGAGATCGAGCGCCTCAACAAGTGCCTCAACGTGCAGCGCGGACACATCACGACGCTGCAGGAGCAGTGCCAGTCGCTGCACAAGCACGTCGTGCAGGTCGACGACGACGTCACCAAGCTCGCCACCGAGGTGCTCGGCGAGTGATCAACCCGGTTCGACAGCTTGCAGCCGGCCAGCCAGCCATCGACGACGCCATTAAGGCCCAGCCAACGAGCTTAGAGCCATATTTACCACTTACCCCGCCTCTCCTCTCGTCGCTAGCGCTCTCGTCGCCCCTCGTCCTCCGCCTCCATCGCTTGGAGCAGGAGCCTTAGCATCTCTGCAGACACCTCGTCTTCTTGTGCTGCCTGCGCTCGAGACAGCTGCGGGTCCGAGAGCAGCACGCTGAGCGTCCGACGCGTCGATCTCGTGGCGAAGAAGGCCTCCTCGACGATCGCGATGAAGATGTTGAGCACCACGTAGATGAAGAGCGAGATGAAGGCGTACAGATACGCCTTGCCCGACACGTGGAAGCCGTGCAGCTCCATGGCGTCGAACGTGTCGAGCACGGCGTCGCCGTTCATGATGGCGAAGAGAGTCGTCGTGGACGCGCTGAGCGAGCCGAACATGTTGATCTTGCCGCCGAAGTAGACGGTACCGAAGAGCGCAAAGCCCAGGAAGATGGGCGACACGCCCAACAGGAACTGCAGCACGCGCGGCGCTCCCCACTTGAGCGTCAGCACGATCGAGTAGACGTTGCGGTTGTGGCTCAGGTACCCGACGGCCGCGCTCCAGAGCAGCAGCAGTGCCGTCGCGTGCAGCAACCGGTGCCCAAAGCGGATCGGAACGTGGGCCTTGAGAGACAGGAGGCTCCACAACGAGCTCGCCAGTAGCAAGATCAGCGCTACAAGCACCAGCATTTGCCTGCCGACGAAGCGGTCAATCAACAGCCCATCGTCCATGTAAGGATTCTAGGGACAGACACGTACATGCTGTTAAGCAGCTTGAGCTTGAGCGCCGTCGGGACGTCTTCCCACGACTCAAACGGCGTCGGAGCATCACCTGCGTCGTCACTACTCGGTCGGCTTGGACGTTCGGCTCGTGGTCGCAGTAGCTGCCGCGCCTTGGCCACCCTGACGGAGTACTAGCGTTAATCAGAGAGCAGTCAACCAAGAGCCAAGAGAGGGGCAAGCAGCTCACATCCTGGCGGACCGGCGGAGCGCCTTGATGCTGAGCGCCGCGTACACCATACAGAGCGCGGCGATGAGCAGGTGGAGCCAGAGGAATCCCTGGCGTGCGGCGCTCCATAGCGGCACGGGTTTGCGGCTGCGGCAGCGCGAGAGCTCGCAGTCCTCGAGCTGCGCGTGCACGTGGGCTCCCTGCACGACCGTCAAGCTGGCATGCACGCGCCACTCGAAGCACTCCTCGTACCAGCTGCCGTACTGGCGGTCGCGTAGCGCGAAGGCGAACTCGACGCGGCGTAGTGAACGCACGAGCTGCTGCCTCTGCCAGGCCGGGAGGCGAGGGTCGAAGGGTCCCACGGCTTCGTCGAGAGGTCCTACAGAGTACTCGCGAGTGTCTAGAGCACCGTGAGGCAGGCGGCGCGTCGTCGACAGGTGGAAAGGCTCGACGTCGCCGTCTGGAGTGAGCAGGTACTCGTAGTTGGCCACGGACGCGTCGACGACCGAGAAGTAGGCGTCGCGCATGAACCAGACGGCCGCCAGCGTGTCGTTCACAGAGTACACCTCGCGCTGGTACCGCGCCCTGTCGTACGGACCCAACGCTGTTAGTGACTGGCCAATACTGTTGTTGTTAGGAGCGTGATGGCGACGCACACGGTGCCGAGGTCGCCTGGCGGAGGCAGGAAGAAATACGCCCTGCAGCGAGTGTCAGCCTCCAGAGTACCGCAGTCCACAAACAGAGAGACGGACCAGTTGCGGTGCGACGCGCGCATGTAGGCGGCGTTCTGCGCGCCGTAGAGCGCCAACTGCGCCGCCGTGAGCACCAAGAGCGCCGCATGCAGCGCCGGCTTGGCCGGGAAGCGGCCGTGCCGCCGCCACTTCTCCCACGGAGACAGCGCCAGCCGGCCCAGCGCACCCATGTGCCGCTCATTGGCTAGGAGCTCGTCCTTATGGTCATGTCCATCGCCGCGCGCGCCATCTGCAGGGTCCAGCAGCGAGCGCCGCAGCTCGGCGTCGCCGTCAGCGTGGGCATGCACCTCCATGTCGGATACAAACTCTGATTGGCTCGATTCGTAACCAAAACCGATACATTTATCGGTTTATCTGTCACAATATTGAATGACTAACTGTTTCCAAATGATAAACCGGTACTCACCGGTTTCGTAGGTGTTTCCGCTCCCAATGCAGGTCAATCACAAGACTGACCGGCCAACAGGAAGTACACGATGGAGTGGCCGATCTCTCGGTCCGCGGGCCTCCTGGCGGCGGCGGCGGCGCTACCGGCGGTCTGGGCGCAGGCCGACAGCCTCGCGGGCGACGTGGTGGCCCCCGAACAGCCGGCAGCAGTGGAGGTGGGGGCGGAGGAGCAGCCAGAGGCAGCGAACGAGCTCGACGAGCTGCCCAAAGACGCGGACGCGAACGAAGAGGGAGAGAACACTACGGAGACCGCGGTGGCTGTGACAGAGGCAGTGGCTGTTACAGAGACGTCGGCGCCCGAAACGACCAAGCCAGCGCTGCGCTCGGAGACTGGGCCGACGATCGCGGACGCGGCGGCCGAGAACGAGGAGCCAGGGACGGTGAGAACATACCTGGACCAAGGCAATCCGCTGTTACTGGGCGGACTGGCGGCGGTCTGCTGCGTGTTTCTACTGCTCTGGGGGCGTAAACGACGGCTCGCGAGCCGCAGTGCGGGTGGAGCGGTAGTAGAAAGCAGCGCCGACGCGGGAGCCACCACGTCCAAGAAGAAATCGGGCTCCAAGGTCGAGTACAGCCGCATCGCGGACCAGTTCGAGGCCGAGTCGCCCTTCAGCCGCCGCCGAGACGACAGCGACGACTACGACGACGAGGACGAGGACGGATTCGGCCAGGAGCGAGACAAGTGGGACGACTGGGAGCCAGAGGACGCCTCGGCCGACCCGAACCCGTTCGCCGCAACTGTCGGCATCAAGTTCTCGTCCCCAACTCCGGCCCCGACTCCGGCCCCAGCTGCCGCCCCAGCGTTCAAGATCAGCCCGCCGCCGGGTCCGCCCGCTGCCGAGCTGCAGGAGATCGTGTTGTCCTCTGGAGCGCCGCCACCACCGGCCGACGTTCGCTCCAACAGTTCGAGCGACTCGTTCGAGGTCGTGACGGACGAGGTGGCGGCTGCCTCACCGTACCCGCTCTTCTCGGCGCCGGCCCAGTCGATCCAGAAACCCGAGCCTGAGGAGAAGAAGCAGTCGGTCGACGATCTCTTCAGCGTACGTGCCTGCTCTATGCTAGCCCTCTGTGGTGATCTGACGAGTCTGTGGATGCCTGCTGAGCAGCAATTCGGCATGGTCCCGACATTCAAGAACGGAGTGCAGCAGCAGCCTGCGGCCGTGTCCTCCCCCTCGGCGTCGAGCTCTCGAGCATCAGCCGTTGGCGTCGGCTCACCGCCTTCAGCAGCCTCCACTCCGTCCAGCTCGGCGCTTCCGTCGGCTGCCGAGGCCTCGGCGCTGTTCGCCGCCGAGCTGGACGACCTGGGCATCACGGCGGCGTCCGACGACTGGGGCGAGGACGACGAGTGGGTCAAAGGCATTTGACTGTGTGGACCGACCCGTAGCACGGCGCTTACAGTATTTGGTTACCACCATATTGCACACTTCAACGCTTTGATCGGGTTGTCTCGACTCGCCAGCGGGTCACAGAGGTGGGTGGACATTGGTGTGGTACATGCTTTAGACTGCCTGCCATCGTAGTGTGTCTGTCGTCCGCCCCCTCTGCATGGATACATAGGTTACCGCGTCCTCATTTGTTGCCGCGCTCACTCGGCGTGCTCTCGCTGATGGCGTACGACCCGGACACTGGCGTGTGGTCGTTCATGAGCACGAGCTCGCTCGCTGGCTTGCCCGACTCGAGGCTGAACCCTCGCGGCCGGGTTCCAGGTCCTCCATCCGCTCCAGCCGCGCCGTCTCCAGCAGTACTGGATGGGCTCGTGAGCTCCGGCGGGCCGCTCCACAGCTTGCTCCAGATGCCTCGGCGCCACGCGATGATGGCCAGCAGACCGAGCGTGCACGGCACCAGGTACAGGAGCGCCGGTTGTCCGTCGCCAGTGAGCGACACGACCATGTTGGCGAGGAACAAGCCGATGGCGTAGCCCCAGAGCAGCATGCACGTGATTCCCCTGCGCGAGTGGCGCACCGCGTCGTTGCTCAGCTCGGCCGATGCGACGCCGTTCGCCGCCTCCAAGGCAGCAGAGCCCGACGTAGGAGGCGGGAGTGACGGGTTCAAGGCGGTGGATTCCACTGGGCAAGCGGCGGCGCGGAGAGACTTGATGCGCACGAGCAGCGGGCGACTGACCTTACCGAATAGCTGGCCGCGCGTGGCGTAGTCGTAGCGCGCGCAGAAGACTAGCAGCAGACCGGGCAGCACGATGTCGCCGAAGCCGAGCATGGAGGTGCTGTCGCGCCAGTCGAGCACCTTGGGCATGCGGAAGAGCAGCGGCAGGCTCTCGGACACGCAGTCGTAGTCCGCGTCGGTCGGGTAGCGGATGCAAAAGGCGGAGCCGGAGCTGGCGCTGGCGCCGCTCGTGGCCACCTTGATCATGACGCTCGTGTGGAAGATGTAGGGCGAGATGAAGACCATGAAAACGTCGTAGCAGAAGACGAGCACGAGCAGCACGCTGGCGATCTTGACGCTCGGCAGCCGCAGCGTGCGCAGGAAGAGCAGGCACAGGCACACGCCGTAGACGTCCTGCAGTACCCACGAGTAGACTTCGTGGCGCGTGAGGAACCAGAAGACGGCGAGGCAGACGGCGACGGGCAGCGCCAGCAGGTCGCTCACGCTCCAGGCTCCGGGCTCGAGTACGCCCTCCCACTGCCACAGGCAGTTCTTCATGGGGTAGCAGCGACTCGCGGGCCCGCCGAAGCGGCCGAAGAGCGGCGCCCAGAGCACGTGGAAGGAGCTCGAGACGGCGCCGACGGCGAAGAGCACGACGACGACCAGCACGATGTCGACGTAGAACATGAGCAGCAGGAAGCCGGACGCGAGCACAAGGAAGCCGACGGCGTGGTACAGCGTCAGGTCCAAAGTCGAGCCGTCGTCACCCGCGTTCGCGTCCAGGTGCTCCTCGTACGCGACTCGAGCTTGCGCAGAGTCCTCGGACGACGCCGTGTCGGTGGACGCCAGCGCGGCCTGCAGCTGCGAGGTCGTGCGCTCGAACGCCGCGCCTTGGTACGCGCCCATGAGCACGGTCGCGACGGCCAGCAGCCAGAGCAGGCCCTGAGCCGGGTCCGCACTCGGCGGGTCCCTTGCGTAGAAGGTGACGAGCACTTCATCTCCGGTCGAAGCCGCATCTCCGCTGCTGCTGCTGTTGCTGCCGGTCAGTCGAGCCTTGAGCGAGTACCCGTCCGCCATGGTGAGTCGGATGACAGGGATTGTAACCGCGTTTTCGTCCGGCACGATGGCCGAAGAGCCGAAGCCCATGGAGTCCGGGATATCCCACGCGCAGCACACCTGCAGGCCGCTGCCGCTCGGGATGCACCTGCTCGACTTGCACGCGCTGCTGTCGGCACACTTGGCGACGTTGACGAGATCCTCCCATCCGTCGGCCTCAAAGCCCGTCAGCGCCGCAGCCGATGCGCCTGTGGCTTCAGCGGCGCCGTTGTCGCAGCTGAGCTCGAGCGCCTTGGCGTCCGCGTCGCCAGTGCTCGACCGGTTGTACGCCTGCTCCATCGTGTCGGTGATCAGCAACGCAGATGCCCCTAGCTGCTGCGCGTAGTAGGCCTTCTCGGCGAACGTGCAGCCTCCGCGGTCGACCAGGAGCACGAAGGCCGTGGTCGGGAGCCCCAGCGTCTCACCGGCGTCGCTGGTTGATCCGGACGAGCTGTTGGACGCGTTGGAGGCAGCCTGGAGCAGCGCCGAGGCCGAGGAGCAGCCGAAGGCGTCGCCGAGCGCCGCGGACGCCGACAGCAGCGGGTACCACTCACGCTGGTCGCCGCCGCGGTGCTGCTGCGAGGGCAGCGAGGCCCCCCAGCCCTCGTCGGCCGCGCTCGTGCCGTAGAAGACATCGTCCGAGCCCTGCACGTTGACGACGGCCGAGGTGATGGCCACGGCCGGGTCCTTGGCATGTGCGCCAGTCGAGCAGAGCAGCGCCAGCGCCAGCAGCGGCGCGAGGAGTCGGCGGCGAGGCATTGTGTCGCTCGGTCTCCTCTTGCGCAATGGGGACGCGGCTGTGTAAATGAGCGGGCGAGCAAGTGCGGGAAGTTCAGACGTTGTATCGGATGTGGGAGGGATGAAACCTACCCCGCACTGGTCCACAATGACATCTTGACATGAAGATTGTAAGAAACTGTTCGAGCGGGGATGGGGCGAGTGGTGCTAATGGGTCAGCACATTCATTTTCACGGGTTTCACCGGCCAGGTGAGTGAGCCGTTTCCACAGAGCGACTGCCCTGCAGTGGATACAGTGCTAAGTATCGTCCGACGACAATGTTCATAATCTAATGATGATTGCTCGGCCGGCACTCCACTCGACGCGGGCGTGGGTGCATTACAGGCTGGCTGGCTGGATATTGGGCAGCACCATGAGCTGGACCCGTCAATAGAGGTGATACTGAAGAATCCTAGACGAGAGGACGCGGTTCGCACCAGTGCAGGAGCCAGATGCGTCGCGATGGAGCGTTCCACGACAGGCGTCGGCATCAGAACCAGTCGGACCAGCAATTGCAGGTGACTGGACGGTGAGTGGCCAGTCCTGGAGCGAGACGCTCTCTTTCCGACCCGAGAGAGGGCAGCAGATGATCAGCGGTTGCGGCTGGGAAATAATTGAATTCGAACAACGAAAGATGCGATGGATGTTGAAGTCGAAGGCAAGGCGGTCGATCAGGCAGGTCTCCACCGTGGGGTCCACGCAACGCCGACGACGACGCCCGAGGAGGTGACGCCCGCCAGTAGCCCGCTCTCCTTGGGGAATTCGAGGTGCGAGCGGACACAGGCGACGCGCGAGAGCTGTCCCTGGGCTCGGAGCTTCTCCAGCGTCCTCTTGAGAGGCTGCAGGACCTCCGCGCAGCCGTCGACGCCGCTCATGATGCGACCGACGGAATGGCTGAAGGGCCGAGTCAGCGGTCGAGGTAGCTGCGCCGTGATCTGCTTGCAGTAGCTGCACGACACGCCGTCCGTCCGGAGTCGGAGACTGTGCCAGTGTGCCTCAACCGGGTTCCTTGGTGTACTATCACGCCTCGACTCGATGAACACCTTGTCACTATCACCGCAATGCTGGAGAGATGGCGGTTGAGTAACTCCACCACAGTCGAAGCATCGTGAACGGCCATGGGTTGCGGTGCCATGCCCAGCAACACTTCATCCTCGTCAAGCTGGTCGGTCGATGCGAACGGAATCGCGACTGGGCGGAGCTTGTACCCCACCACGACCGTACCCCACCACTCCCTCCCTGACAGCACACTCAGCCGGAGTTGGGAGCCACACAGTTGGCGAAAGCTCTTCTGGCCAAGAAAGCAAGCGTCCAAGTAGCCCATCGGTGCGCGCGCAATCAGCGACAGCGCATGCGGCTTGCGCGTGGACAGGAGAGCTGGGTCGCTGCTGTGTCTGATCGGAAGCGAGTGCATGCTGCGTTCGCAGTCGTGGTCGAAGTGGCCCATTTCGCGAAGCAGCTTCAAGGCGAACATGCCGGTCCATCTTGCGTTCAGACGGGCGGCGAGGACGTTGAACGCCTCGTCGATCGTGAGGAAGCTTACGACCAGCTCCGAGTACGGCGGCGTCGACAGCAGCCTGCCAGCGTTGGTGCTCGAGTACCGACCTGCAACCGTTGCCACCCACCGGTTGACGAGTCCAAGCGCGCGATGCGGCCAGCCGAGGAGCATCCGGAACGGGAGCTGACTATTCTCAGGTGTGTAGAGCTCTCCAGGCGGGTGGGTAGCCATAAACCGCAGCAGGTCCACCAAGCGCGTCGACTCGGTGTTACCCCTCTCGAGCTCACGATTGTGGTCTGCTAGTCTTTGCGCCACCGTCCCCAACCGCTCTGCACTGGCGTAGCGTATGTTCCAAACTGCGTTAGAGTATTGATTCGAGTCACGGCCTCGCACTCGAAGCCGCTCGAAGAGGATCGCGCGCAAATATTCCCAGCGCTGCTGCTCAACGGAACACGGGTGCTTCTGCGCGTGCTTGTATGCCTCGAGCTCTCGGTCCAGCGTTGCCATGAGCGTCTGGTGCTCACTCTCGTGCCGTTCGAGTAGCTGCCGAATGGCCTCTTGAGTTCTGGCGACGGGGTCGGCCGGGAGGGAACCGCAGCTGCTGAGCACCGTGGCGTCAAAGTGGACGGGCCGGGCTTGTTGTCTTGGCCTAGGGGGTTCGCTCCGACCAACTCGACCAGACGCATCCACTCGGCGCTGGGCAGGTCTCCGTGGAACCGGTGCCTGGTTTCCTCCGCCGACCGCGGCTTCTTGGGGCCATCGACGCACTGGGTTCACGATAAAAGGCGGGTCAACTCGGGCGGTTGGCAGTCGGTTCGGAAGACGGCCGGGTGGCCACGCTGCTAGCTCCAACATGACCAAGCTCTGGTCAATGGGTACTGCAGGTTGTGGTAACGGGACAAACCCGCGCTGAGCAGCCACTGGCAAGGGCATCGCCCTGGAAGCCACAGCGACAGCAGCAGCAACAGCGGATACCGCTGGGACTGGAGCTGCTGCTCTGGCCACTGGTATCGCCCCCACGGAACTGCGCTGCCGCTTGCGCTTCCGCGACGCTGTCGGCTGCGCAGGAGGCAGGTCCTCGAAGTCGTCCTCGTCCGGGTCGTAGTCGCTCGGCAAGCCCAGCATGGCCGCCGTCGTCCATAGAGCTGTCGCCGCCCTGCCTCGAACCATTTTCTCGCGCCTTTCCGAGTGTGATTCAAATTTGGATGAACAGGTCAAAAACCTGTGGTCTTCGATTTGTTGCAGTTGAAGACAGCTTGGATCGAGTAATGCAGGGAGCCGCTTGTGGTACTCTGTACCTTTATATGACATGTACCGTTATTGGGATACCACGTACCACTTGAAGCGCTCTTTTTACGTCATCACCTAGACGAAAATGACGTTCCAGTGATAAACAGTCTATAATCCGTATCAATAGGTGATTTGCCCGCAAGATCTGCGGTAACACTGCTCGACTCTCTCATTTATTCCGAGACGCATCTTCGTCGTGCCACCCACCCCCTTTAACACCAGCACCGCCCACGCTTCAAGCTGACGCAGCACTCGCCAATCCCCGACACCGACACCGACCGAGCGCGGCGCCTGCCAGCATGAGCACGCCCGCCGACGCGACGCGCGACCGCGAGGCGCTCAAGGCCGCGCTGCACGCGTCCTCGTCCGAGATGAGCATCGTCAGCCGCGGCGTCTTCGACGAGGACGAGGAGGCAGAGGAGGAGGAAGAGCAGCAGCAGCAGGAGCAGCAGGAAGGCGGCGGAGGAGGCGGAGGCGGCGGCCGCCGACTGTCCATGGTGCAGGAGATACCCCTTGCCGTTGCTGCTGTCTACCCAGACGCCAGTGAACGCCGCCAGCTGGCCACCGAGCTGCTGGACGCGCTGTACCTGGGCACGTCCAACTTCTTCCTGGCCTACAACACGCGCGCGGGCATCGCAGTCGTGCTGCGCGCGCTCAAGCTGCTGCAGCGCCGGTGCGTCCCTCGCATCACGCCGTCCGCTCTTGCTCGGGTACTAACGCGTGGCTTGTTGTGACTCGCAGGCAGTTCGCGGCGGCCGTCGACCTGCGCGAGCTGCTGGGCGAGAAGAACCTGGCCTTCCGCGTCGACGCCGTGCGCCTCGGGCTCTTCCTCGGCTGGTTTACCGGCGGCTACCGCGGCCTGCGCGCGCTGCTTCCGTTCGTGCTGCGCCGGCTCCTAGGCGTCCGCCGCCTCAACCAGCAGCCCACGTCCACATCTGAGCCGTCAGACAGCGCCAAGCAGGCCAAGCACGAGGCTGATGCGGCGAGGGTGGAGCAGCTGTCGTCGCTGCTGGCCGGCGCGCTGGCGGGCGGCGCGCTCGTGGCGTTCGACGGCAAGCGGCGCCGGTCGTTCGCGCTGTACGCGCTGACCCGCGCGCTGCAGTGCGCGTACAACTCTGCCAAGCAGAAGCGGTACTGGCACTTCTGGGGCAGCGACTGGGCGTACGGCGACGCGCTGCTCTTCGCGCTCTCAAGCGCGCAGGTCATGTACGCGTACGTCATGCGGCCCGAGACGCTGCCGCCCGAGTACTTCCGCTTCATCCAGAACACGGGGCCCGTGCAGCTCGAGACGCTCGAGCTCGTGCAGCAGGCCAACCGCGGCCGGCTCATCAACCAGGACACGCTGCAGGCGCTCATCGCGCGCAAGAGCATCCCCATCGACGGGCTGACGCTGCCCGTCGGGCCGGGAGACCTCGTGCCCTGCCGCCTCGTGCACTGCGACGCCCGGTCGTGCGTGCACGGCGCGGCCCAGTGCTTCCGCGGGGCCTTCGTGCGCTCCTTCCCGCTCTACCTGTCGCTCTTCATCGTGCCGGGCGTCGTCATCCACTTCAAGAAGTTCGTGCGCTCGCCCTTCAGCTCGCTCGCGCGCTCCGTGCTCAACGCCACGCGCTCGAACACGTTCCTCGCGTCCTTCGTCACGCTCTACCTCTCGGCCGTGTGTCTCCACCGGCGGCTCGTGTCAACCGACCACCGCATCGCCTACTACATCGCCGGGCTCGTGGCCTCACCGACCATCCTGCTCGAGCCAAAGAGTCGGCGATCAGGTGCGTTTGTCGGCCATTCTGGACGATGGGGGGTTGTGAGGCCGGGCTAACGCATGCGAACCTCTTGGATTCACTAAAGAGCTGGCGCTGTACGTGCTGCCGCGCGCGATCGACAGCCTCGCGCTCATCCTGCGCGACCGCAAGATCTTCTCGGGCTTCCGCCACGGCGAAGTCGCGCTCTTCTCGGCCTCCATGGCCGTCATGATGTACTCGTACGAGGTGGGTCGGCCTGATGGGTGAGCCATGCGCACTCATTGGGCCTCAAGACTCACGGTGTCATGTGGTGACTGACCTGACTGCAGCACGAGAAGGAGACGGTGAGTCCGTTCCTGTACTCGACCATGCGCCGCTTCCTGCAGACGTCGACCGACAAGATGGAGCAGCACCTGGCCGTGCTCGAGCACCAGCGTCAGCAGGCGAACATGCAAGAGCAGGCTCCATAGTGTGCAAAGAGTTGCTGCGGTGGTAGCAGCCACCAAGCTGGTCCGGTCGGCATTGATGTGAGCGCGTCGCTGTTGATGTGATGCATTGGAGGAGGGTCAAGGATCAACAACTGGGAGCCAAACACGGATGCATGTTGGAGTTGTCTCTGTGCATCTCACGCCGACCTACCACGCCACATTCAGACGAGTCGCTGCCCACCTAAAGCTGCGCGAACAGCAATTTCTCGACCGACGACAGCTTCTGCAGCGCCTCAATGGCCTCCGCGGGTGGGGCAGAGTCGAGCGACAGGATGCCGAGCGCGAGCGGCACGTTCTCGTGGCGCGCGAGCCCCAGGTTGGCGATGTTGACCTGCGCGTCCGCGAGCTCCTTGAGGATGCCCGCGATGGCTCCCGGCCGGTCCTGGTTGTTGAAGAGCAGCAGGTTGCCCGCCGGCCGGAATGCCGGAAAGTCCGAGTACTCGTTGACGCGCACCACGCGCGGGTCCTCGCCAAAGACGCTGCCCTGCACCAGCAGCTTCTGCTTGGCGCGCGTCTCGACCTGTACCGTCACGCAGTTGGACAGGTGCCGCGCCTTGTCGTCGTCGTCGTCGCGCAGGTCGCCCTGCCGCACGTCCATGCCGCTCGTCATGCCCAGCAGGCTCGCGTTCAGCAGCGAGATGGCCGGCGGCGGGTTAGAGCTGGTCGGCGGCGGGCTGGGATGGCGGTTCTTGGCGTACTCGGCGCGCGACTCGAGCATGCCCTTGAGCAGCGCGCTCTGCAGCGCCGACCGCGCCTTAGGCGTCGTGATGTCCACCGCGACGCCGCCCGAGGTGGCCAACGACACCTTGGTGATGCGGTCCTTGGGCTCCACCGACACGATGAGCTGGTGCACGAGGCGGCCCAGCGCCTCGCCCAGCGCCAGGTACGGCTGCATCTCGGGCAGTAGCGTGAGCGGCATGAACACGCCGTTGGCCACGCCGCGGTAGTGGCGACCCGCCAGCGCGTCGCACACGTTCTCCGTGATGGCTCGGTACGTCTGCGCCTCGTGCGCCAGCTGGCTGGCTGCCGACCCGACCGCGTGCGTCTGCGTGAGCACATGCTCGTGGCTCAGCACCTGCTGCCACTCGGGCGACCACGCGGCCGAGTCCGACACCTCGTCACCGCCCTTGACCAGCACGTCGAGCGCGACGCCCGCGATCTGGCCCGACTCGAGTCCGCGCAGCACCGCTCCCTCGTCCAGCAGGCCGTGAGCTCCAGGGTGCTCAGCCACCGACACGAGGCGCACGCCAGGCTTGCACTTGGCCAGCGCCGCGTCGTTGAACATGCCGCGCGTGCGGGCCGTCAACGGCGCGTGGAAGCTCACGAAGTCGCTGGCCGCGAACAGCTCGGGCAGCCCAACGCTCTGCACGCCCATGAGCGCCGCCCCCTCCTGCGTCAAGTTGGGGTCGAAGCCCACGACCTGGAGCCCGAGCGCGAGCGCGAGCTCCACCACGCGCGTGCCGGCCTGCCCGAGCCCCACAACGCCCAGACACTTGCCCGCGAGCTCGGTGCCCGCGAACGCCTCTCGGCGCACCTTGGTGGCCGACCCGGCGGCGGCGGCCGCTTTGACCGTGGCGATGCTGTCGGGGATGTGGCGCGCGAGCTGCAGGAGCAGGCTGAGCGCTAGCTCGGCCTCGACGGACGCGCGCGCACCCTCCTGCTTGTGCTCGAGCTGCAACAGCAGCAGACCGTGGTGCGTCGCGTCCATCATGTCGATGCTGTCGCTCGGGATCTGGTCCGCCGCCACGGCCACGAGGCGCAGCCGCCGGCGAGAGCCTTCGCGCAGCAGCTCGCGCGACAGCTCCGTTCCGGGGGACACCAGCAGCGCGTCGTAGTCGCCGGCTGAGAAGGGAGACGTCAGCTCGTCCACGCCAGCCACTTGGTCCACAGCGAAGCCGCGCTGCACCAGCTCTCGCGCGCACGCGGCCTGCGCCAGCGCCTCCGGGACGCCCACGCACAGCACGCGCGGCTGGTCGCCCGCGGCGACGGAAAGCGCTCGGCGCACCGCAGTGATTGGCGCACGGACGGGCAGCACGCGGCGCCACATGACGAGGACGGAGCAGGCGAGCGAGGGCGAAGGCGGCGAGCGAGGGAGATGCCGACCGTCCACCCCACACCTATCAAGAGCTCGTCATGAGAGGATACGACGGTTTCTATTGGTTCATAATGTAGCTGCTTTTTTACCAATAGAAAGTGGTGGTGGGATGAGGATGAGGGGATACAACGTAACCCCTCTGCTCGGACTCTGTAACTTCCACTTCAACTGTAACCATGCAGCTGTGGCGGCTTGAAGAGTCAGAGGTGGCTACACGAGACGCTGGAGCAGCTTGCGAGCCATCACTTGGAGCGACCGGAAATAGCAGCCGGCCGCGACTGGACTAGGAGTGGCCGGTCTCACGATCGCAGCAAGCACGGTCGCAGAGCAGACGAAGACTTTGAGCATGAGGTGACGGACGTCTGGGGCGGGGTCGGGACCCGGATCCCCGCAGGGCGTTTAACCGACTGCGACGGTGATGCTCGACCACGGGAGTTTGACGCCAACGGCACGAAACTGGCCTTGCGTTGAAGAAAATAATAGGCCCACAGCTACCAGCAGCAGCCCAGTCTCCTTGTGTTGAGAGGTTGAATGCCATACGCCGCTAATGCGAAGCAGTGCAGTGGCTAAGAGCATCCTGGCCATGAGACGCTGTCGCTGCTGGCGAGTTAAATAGCCCCAGCGATTCAGGTCATGGCCAACCACCAACTGCCCGGCTGACACCTGCGCGCACGTACGAGTTCCAGACAGGCACTTTGGGTTTTGCTCCGCAGGACCCAAGCGCTGCTCCTACTGCAGCAACCACCCCACCTTCGACCACAAGGCTCTGACCGCGACCAGGCTCCAGCCCCGCTGCACCGACACCAATGGTCAAGACGAC
>JAADXY010000599.1:0-18314 GCA_023338065.1 Phytopythium montanum
ATCAGTGTGAGTGACCCCATCATGAAGTGGCTAACGACATGGCGCAGTTTCTCTGCGAACCTTACCTTGTTTCGGTAGTAGCGCCGGCGCTCCTTCTCACGCGCCTTCTGCAGCCGCTCGCCTTCGGTCCCGCCCCGCCTGGCCTTTGGCTGGACTACAGGCAGCTTGGACTCGATACCCACGGTCTTGTCGGTGTTGTTGTGGCTCGTGCTGGACGAGTCGACTCCGCTGGAAGTTCCGGCGTCTGGAAGGTCGTCACCGACCCAGTCGACGAACTCGAGCAGCACATCGAGCTCGGAGCGGTCCATCGAGCGGTCCACCGCCATGCTGGACGCTTTGTAAGCCGGTCGGCCGAGCAGTCGGGCTGTGAAGTGCGGAGGAGGCGAGCAAATGAACTCTGCCGAGCGATCAGACCTGGCGGAAGACGAAAGACGGCGAACGTTGAGCTCAAGACGCGAGACGCGTGGTGGTGGGCGATGATGTATCGCTCGCCCGGACGAGGATGCGCTGACAGCGCCACTCTTTGGTGCGCAGTGCGACTGGAGCGTCTCGGCATCCTCTTTGGCGCTGAGATTGCGAGGGCTGTTAACGCTGCTTCGCGGCGTTTATACCCTGCGAGATGCACTGGCGATGGCCGTCGCGCGCCGTGACCGGACGGCCGAGCTGCTGAGGTTTCAGGTCGTACACTCTCACCTTGAGGCACTCACGGCGTCGCGCGCTGGTTGTGGATGCACAGCCGCGAGACGGAGGCGTGTGTTAGGGCCCCTGCATGTTTAGTATCACTGTTCGGACATTCATACGACGTGCATGTTGGCACAACGGACTCGGCGTGCCTGATCTGGCTGGTTGAACTGTGCGCGAGAGCTGAATGATCGCTGGCGGCGGGCCAAAGACCCGGCGATGCGTTCGCGAGCGTGCCGAGAGTCCAACGTTGACACGGCACGCGGCAAACTGCAACCTGCAGGACTGAACATGGGCGGGCCGAAGCAGAACGCGTGTGCAATCAACCGAATCACAACGCGCCAGGCAGCTTCAGGGGCGGCCGGCGGTTGGAGCAGTGGTGTCTCCTCGCGGCTGAGGTACATGCGCTGCGGATTCGAATGTGGATGGCGTGGAAGCTGAGTCAATAGCGAATGAACTCGTTCCGCTTGGAGCTCTCTCTCTCTCTCTCTCTCTGCGCTGGTTCCATCTCCGATCCGCAGCTGAAGACCTCGCGCTTCCACTTGCAGCGCAAAGTAATCAACTCGACGGGCATTAGGCAAGTCGTCCCGCACGATCAACTCGACTGGCGTTAGGCAGATCGTCCCACCCGAGGTGCAGGCTCGCTTGCCAGGAGGACGCCGTGGCTGTGGGGTCCTCCGTGGGGCGTGAGGAGTCATCTCTTCCCGCCTGAGAGGCGACCAGTCGGCGACTCCAGTCGGTCAGATGGTCTCACAGAAGTGCCGTGGTTAGCGGAGCATCGGAGCAGTCGCAACATGATGGACAGGCAGGAGGAGCAGCAGCAGCCTCTCGTGTTTGCTTGGCTTGGACTGGCCACCGATTGCCGAATCGACAGACCAGCGGCACACACCCACTCATCAAAAGGCGAGGTAGCCTTGCCTTGCCATTGACTGCCAAGGACGTGCGCTACTCAACCGTGGACGAGCTTCGATCAGGTCGGCGACTCCCTGTCCGACTTGGAGTCTTCAGTGGACACCATTGCCTTCAGATCGTTTCGCACAGTGTGCAATTTGATGCTGAGTTATTGATGCAGCTTCAAGTGTACCTAGATACTGATGGAGATACCGGTACGGTAGTCTACCGTCTGGGATGGCGTCAAAAATCGGTATTTCCCTGAATTCGTCACTTTGACCTTGCCCAGTGACGTGACGTGCCCCCAAGTGCGACTCATTGCGAGCGTCGACAAGTGACGCGTTCCAGTGCGTGGAGATCGACGAGAAGGCGGCTCAGAGCTGCTCCTTCTCTTGGTCCTTGCCGCTGGCATAGCGTTGGCGGAGAAGTGTAGAGGACCCGCGGAAAAGCACGTCATCTGCCTTTCACGCACTTTGGCTATATTTGAAATATACAAATCAGAATGCCTACATCTGTAATACTTGCAAACTATCTTTTTACAAATCTCAAGAAACCACTTCCAGCCGAATCTGACATTGCACAAATAGACGCTGCGACACGCGCCGAACCGCTTTTCACCCCTGCATTACGATCAACAAGGTTGAGGGAGGGACCGCGCGCGATCGATCGCTTTGGCAGCACGGACGGCGCTGGCGCTAGCCTCTGCCTGACCTCCGGCGCCCACGCCAAGGCGTCACAGCCTCAGATCCCCGCGAGGCAGCGGACGGCACCCGACAATGGAGGTCTCGTGGAGCCAAGTCGCTGGTGTCGAGCGCGCCGTGACGCCCTCTCCCGGGGACGGCGAGCCCGCGAGTGAGCCGCAGACACACCCGGCGGCCAAGGACAAGCCGGTGAAGGCTGCGGGGGCAGCGGCGGCCGCCGAGCGCGAGCGCGAGCGCAAGCGCCTGCGCCACCGCGAGTACGTCAAAAAGTCGTACAACAAAAAGATTGTACGTGGCTGTTTGTCTTGCTGTATTTACCATAGTGCCTCTCCTGGTGGTGGGGTGCTCGACTGGCGATAGTGACGGCAAAGAGGAGAAGTTCGTGCGGCGATCTTCAGACGTCGCAGTCACTAGAGTAACGCGTCCATGTCGACAAGTGAATGCTGACATGGGTCCTCGTGCGTGGGACGGACGTCTCTGCCGCTACTAGAACACGCTGGCGGCGCTCAAGCAAGAATTCGACCGGCTCGAGCTGCAGTACAACGCCATGCTGGCTCGCCACACGGCCGGCCGCGACCTGGCGCCGGCTTTGAACAAGTACCTGCGCGCCGCGGAGGTCAAGAACCGCGTCCGCGCCGAGAACCAGATGCTGTACGAGGCGAACGCGGGGCTCATGAAGGCGGAGGACCGGCTCGGGCAGCTCGTGGACGCCGAGGCGCGGCTGGCGGACGCTGCGACCACCCGGCGCTTTCACGTGACACCGCTGACCGACGCCGAGTACGCCAAGGTGATCGCGGACGCGCGGGACGACGTCGTCAGCTTCGCGTACGGCCATCAGAAGCTCAGCTCTGGCGCGCGCGTGCTCGGGTGGACGGACCAGCGCAAGATCCAGGGCCAGGAGCTCAAGTTCGGGCTCGAGAAGGAGTTCCCGGGGCTCTCGGCCTTCGAGCTGCTGCAGCGCAGCTGGGCCATCTTCTCGTCGCCCGACGAGTTCCCCAAGATCTACAGCGGCCAGATCCAGGTCGAGTTCCACGTGCTGCAGCACGTCAACGCCGACACGGTGCTCTTCTACCGCACGATCCGGTCGCCGGCCGTCGACCGCGTCGTCAAGTGCGTCTTCCTGCTGGCGCGCGTGCGCGTCGAGCAGGGCTACATGATGCTCTTCAAGTCGATCGACAAGGACCGCGTGCAGTTCCGGGAAGACGAAGGCACGCAGGTGGTCGACGAGGTGCGCTCCATGACGCGCGAGGAGTCGTCCGAGTCGCTGGAGCGAGTGCATGACGCGGAGCATGAGGTCTGGGTCGACAAGTACATCTGGGTGCTCTTCCACGATGTCGGCGCCAACACGAGCGCGTTCGACGGCAACGACAGGGACAAGGCGTGTCTATTCCACTTTGGCGGGTCGACGACCACGACCATCTGGCTCAAGGAGGTGCTCTTCATCGCGCTGCGTTGGGAGGCCATGGCCGTCGGGCCGGTCTTCACCATCGCGAGCGGGTAGCCGCGATGTTGGCTTTATTGTGTATTGTGTTTTGCCAACTGCGCAATGATGTTGGATTTAAATTCAAATTCAAAATTGACACCACTTGATCAACTCATCATGAACTAAGACTTCAAGTAGATCAACTGCCCGGCTCAACCTGGTACACCGACTCACTACTGGTTCACCGCAAAGCGCACGTTGCTGGCGATTGCCTCCGCGCGCAGGCACTGGAGCATTGCCTCGGCCGCCCAGAGCTCCAGCACCCGCTTCGATTCGCCGTCACCGCTGCCTCCATCAGTCTGCGGGGGTATCGAGACGGCCCCGACAAAGTCGACGACGCAGCCCAAGCCCTTGTCGTCGCTGTCTGATCCGTTGTCAGCGCTGCGGATCTCGACCCAATGCAGCAACTCGCTCCGTCGTGGATCCCCCAAAGCCACGTCGCGGTCGACCGACAAGCGACTTGGACTCACTGTGCGCAGCTGGATGCGATGACACGCTCCATCCCCAGTGTGAGAGTCCGCCAGCGGTCGCTTGGAGACGAGCAGGAGTGCTGTCTCGGACGGCAGTGTCTGGATCCCCTCAGCGCCTTCAGCACCGCCCATCTCGAGGTAGAAGAGCACGGAGCTGTCGTCGACGGCCTGCAGGAACCGCAGCTGCATGTTGAATGCCGTCGAGAACATGTTGGCGAGCTTGAGCGGGTCCGTCACGATCGCCCACACGCGACCGGTCGCACTGGTAGGCGAGCACGCGAACTGCTTGCGCAGGCGGAACGTTAACTGCGTTTCATCGCCCAGCTCTGCGCTGCCAGTGGTGACAGCACGGTGGCCTTCCCAGCCACAGATCGCCACTGGCTGCTGTGTAGCGCCAAGATCTCGAGCATTGACCAAGAAACTGCCAGCGTCCACAATGTCGCGAAACTCTTGCGGCGTCACAGGCCGGAACTCGCTCATCAGAGTCGTCTCTGCGGCGTCGAACCCAGCGTCCACTGCGTACGGTCGATGGTCGGCGAGCAGCAGGTCCTGGAGCGTCGCGGCGTGCTGGCTGTACGTCCGGAAGAGCCTCCGCAGCTCGGTGTTCTCCTCCTGAAGCTTCACTCGGCTTTCGACGGACAGACGCAACATCGACTGTAGACGAGGGTGCTGGCGAGGTCCGCTAGCCACTCTCGTGGCCTCAAAAGCCGCTGGAGCAGGTGCCAAGAGCTGGCTCAGCTTGATCTCGAGCCCTGCAACCTGTTCGCGCAGCGACTTCAACCGGTTCTGCGGTACAATAGACGAGGGGAGGGATGAGTTCGTGTGGTGATGTGAGTGACTCACCGCCAAACAGTTGAGCGAGGCAAAACGTACCATCTTGCCATAGTACTGGCGCTTCCATTTCTCCTGCAACTTGGTGGCCGTCTGATCTACGGGGGCAGTTGAGGGCGATGGAAGTGGCTTGGAGGCACTTGGTGGAGGTGTCACCTCGTCGGACTGGTTGTCCGAGTCGCTGTCCCAGTTTGCCAGAAGAGAGATGAGCTCCGCGAAGGCCGCTTCGTCGTCGCTTCCGGAGAAATAGCCCGTGTCCATGGCCGCGTCAATTAAGTTGTGAGCGGGTGCCAACCACGTGACGGGAGTGGCTGAGGCAGTCGCTGGGGCGGTCACCATGGCCCCACTGCAGTCGACGGGTTCTCAATGAGTCATGGTATTGCATTTTCGCTGCACTTGCAGCGATCCGCCTGACATTGGCGATGGCGAGCGGCAGCGGTGCATGGCGCGGCGACGCGAGCGGCTTCAGGATTCGAAATATTCCTGGAGTCAAACTAGCCATTGTTCGCGCCTGGTTTCCGTCTCGGATGCGACCGATTCAAGCCATCCTGGCGCAGTGATACGCGGAGCAGCGACTCGGGCGTGGCCGGTGTTAACCCACGATGAGTGACGCGGCGCGGCAATCGAATTGTGCGTGGACTTGCACCTCGTGGCCGAGTGAGGTTGGCACCAGAGCCATCGTCGTGGTATACCATGCGAGCATGTGGGTTGTGCACAAGCATTCTTTACAGCGATGCATGTCATGGCCACGTCACACGAGTATGATATGTCTGTGAAGTCCAGAGAGCCAGAAGGCCAGAACCATGGACGCCCAGTGCCCTCAGGGCGTGGCCGTGATCAAATTCAAGCGCAGGGGGGCACCTGTCGTGGTCACAATAGTCGCTTAACTTGGGCGTCAACATGTTAAGCCGAAGTTGTTGAAGTAGTTGAAGTACTGTAGTGCACTGAGAGCTATCCGGAAACATGTGTTCCTCTGAAAACGTGTTTGACATGTTGAGCCTTTGAAATATGATACATCATCTGTTGTTTCGAGTCAGAGGGGGTGGGACTGAATGTCTATTTTGTGCGTCCATTGATTGAAGGGGGATGGGCAACCAAGGAAGTCGGTCCAAACTCTGACGATCCAGATGCGACTATTAATAGGTCAACCTCTCCAACAGCATGTCATTGTCGGCACGTCCAGCAATCCGGCTTCTTGTCGGCTCAATGAACCTGTCTTAGGTAGAAGTTCTGTCTTTCTGCATATTTTGACTATGCGCTTGGACAGTTTGTGTAGATGCTTGTTGCCAGAACAAACTGTCAAATCCTTGCAGCACCACAGTGGGCAATCATTTCGTCTGTACCATGCCCGTCACAGTGAAAACGGCAGCTTTCGGCTCACAAAATTCGCTGTTAGCATGGCGCGATCGCCGAGGACTGCGCCTCAACACCGAGTTGTTGGCCAATGAGAACCGAGGTAGGACGGGGCAGTGCGCCACGGCGCTTGCTCGTTGGCGTTGGCGACGGATCACGAGCGGCTTATGCGTCCAACTCACCACAGCAACGGTTTGATGTGTCTGATGCACGGGCTCTCTGCTGGGTTGCTTGATTCTCTGGGTCCATGGGTTGCTGCGCAGCGCTAATACGACAAGCGCGTTGCTCTATTCATTCGCTTGGAGATTTAGATACCTACTGCGCTTGGGAGTTGCTGAGCCGCTCGTGCTCCGAATCTCCCGAGTCCGCTCTGGCGCTCCTTCCTTGCGCGCGGTCGTTGTTACATGTGGTTGCTTCCGACTCCTCAGTCGAACTGGAACTGCGACGCGGCCAGGCTCGAGGTCGGCCGTGGCGCGCGCGTTTCCTGCTCCGGCATTGGGCCGCCCGCGCTCTGGAAGACGAGCAGCAGCTGCCCGTCCAGCGTCGCAATGAAGCGCTCGTACTCATCGATCTTGAGCTTGAAGCCGGCCATTTGGTCGCGCAGCTCCTGGACTTCGTCCCGCAGCGACATGTAGCTGTCCTTGAGCTCGATGAGTCGCGGCTCGGTCGGCGACGCCGGCTGCTCACCATGCTGCTGTTTGACCTTTGCTGCCAATAGCTGGCTGTACTGTGCCTCGAGCACCGCGGCCGTCGCCTGCAGCTCCTCCAAGTCGCGCTAGCATTGGGAGAGACGCGCGTATGGTCAGTCTTGGTTGATAACACCGCGTAGTCGAGCTCGAGTACAGGCGCATTACCTTCTTCCGTTCTCGTGACTTGCGCTTCAAGTCGCGCTGCTTGCGGAGCCGCTCGGCCTCGGCCAGGTCGTAGTCTGAGCCGCCCGAGGACGCGCCGGCGCCCGAGGAGCTGGCGCCGTGGACAGTGAGGTCGTCGACAGGCCGAAGCGGTGTTTGCATCTTGCGTCTGAGTGGTCGAGTGAACAAGTGAGCAAGTGAACGCTGGAAGCCGAAGTCGAATGATGACCGACAGCTCGCTTGTGGCGCTCGCTGTGGACGACGCGGCGGCGGTCCTGCTTGCTTTTGTACGGCGAGCGAGCGACCCGGCGGCTCGGCGTCTATGGCGCCCCAGCTGGAGCGCTGACCGGTCTGGAGTGCCTTCGGATGCGCGAAAGCCGGGCCGGCGCGGCGAGTGATTGCGACCAGCTCCAAGCCGGATGGGTATTTATCAATCGCTCGGTGTGCCTAAGCTACGCTTATCGCTCGGCATCTGGTCAAAACGCGCGTGTTCTCGGTCAGTGCGACGCCCCCATGTCGACCGATCACGCGCATCAGCGGACCGAGGCTCCCGGTCGTGAATATCCGTCGCGGAAACAGATATCTGTCGGTGCGTGCACGATTTGACCGTCGCCGCCCCACATCCGAGGGTATCAGCTCCTTTTTATCCTTCAACGCGCACGCGACACTCAACACGGCTGAAACCCGGAGCGAGCGTCGAGTCGCTTTCGGCTTTTGCGCGAGCGTGTGGCTTGCATGCCACGGTGTAGTCGACGCGTCGACGATCCGACCTGCGTTGGACCCCTCGGCGTGTCAAAAATCAGACCAAGCCGTGCCTCAAATCCCGGCGGACCACATGGCCGCAAAGATAAGATGGCGTTGTCTTTCGCCGCGACAAGTGCGTGAAGCGGCTCTCAATGCGTTCTTGTTGACCCTGCGCGATGACTGGTTCTTCGTTCATGCGGCGCCGCAGTCATCGGCCTCCCCAATCCAAAATCTCACGCCGAGAATCCAATCCATCCAATCCAGAGATGGACGTCTCTTATCGCCCGCCTTCTTCCGCCCTTGCATCGGCCGGCCAGTGATGACGCAGCTCTGCGTAAACGTGACGCTCGCTGTCATCGGCGTAAACACGGCCTTGCCATGCGCCTTGGCGTCCTGGGTCTCTTGGTGCGAGCGTCACGGTCGATGGATTCTCCAGAGCTCGAGGTTTCAATCCGAGATCGTGAGCCCTTGGCGTCTTGGATTGCGGTGCTCACCTTCAACGTGCTCGCTTCCCTCCGTGTCGTACCCCCACTGCCCAGTCACGTTGGACACTCGGCTACAGCTTTCCCAGGCCGTGAAGGTATGACACGGCGACGTAGGCGCCGTAGGCGACGACCATGAGCGCCGCCGGGCCGCGGTACAGGTGCCACCTGGACAGGATCAGCAGCGCGACAACAAACAGCAAGACGCCGAAGAGGATGAAGATGGACAGGTCCAGGTCGTCCCTGGACACGGGCACCTCCTTGCCGTAGATGAGGTTGGAGAGCAGGAACGGCAGCCCGACGCCGAGTAGAATGTCGAACACGTTGCTGCCGAGCGCGTTCGAGACCGCCATATCTCCGTGGCCGTCGCGAGCCACCAGGATGGAGCTGAGCGCGTCCGGGATCGACATGCCAACGGCGAGGACCGTCAAGCCCATGAGCGCCGACGGGATCCCGGCGATGCAGCCTACTCTCGTGGCGAACTCGACCGTGAAGTGCGAGAGCACGCCTATCCAGGCGATCGAGACGAGGAAGGCGCCAGTGATGCCGAACTTGCCCGAGAAGGCCGGATACCGGCAGTCTGGGATCGTGAAGCGGCACGCGAGCACGATGGGCCGCGTGATGACGAACCAGAGCTTCCCGAGGCAGCTGGCGGGTACGTCCCATAGCTCGTCAAAGTACCCGCCGAGCTCCTCTTCCTCGTCCGCCGGACCGTCGACAGCAGCCGTCTCCACCGACAGGACTGGCGTCGTCGATACTGGTGTGTTCTTGTCCACCAGTTCATCCTTGTGGTGTCGGTGGTCGTGACCAGACTCGACGTCCGTGTTGGCGTCGTCGTGTGCGTTGGGCGAGTGTCCGTGGTACTGGAACACGCGGTACTTGCCCTGCAGCATGGAGGCCGCCCTGTCGTGATCGCCGAGGAACCCGCGCTGGCTATGCGATCGGTTGAGATCGCTCTCGGGCGTCGAGACAGTTACCGGCTGTCCGACGTACTTGACGGCGGCCGAGCTGTCCGCCTGCGCCTTGAGCAGCTTGGTGTCGTCGCTCGCGACGTGCTTCTTGTCCTCTATAGCCGCTTCCTGGTCGCTCCTGGGCGGCTTGCAGCAGAACGCGACGATCCTGCCGTTCTGCGTCATGTAGGCGATGTAGAGCACGTAAGACGCGACCATGACGGCCGACTCGACCGTGTCGACTGTGCCGTCCCAGACCGAGTACGTGAGCACGACAATGGCCCACGAGTACCAGAGCGAGTCGCGCAGCAGCGGGCGCCAGTCGAGCACGAGCACCTCGCGCGCCAGCAGCGCCGACAGCGAGATGATGACGAGGATGTTGAAGATGGCTGAGCCAACGATCGTGCCGGCGCCAAGGCTTTCCCTCGGCGGGCGGAAGACGTTGTCGGCGAGGGACACGAACAGCTCGGGCGAGGACGAGCCGGCCGCCATGAAGGTGGCGCCCGCCACGTCCGGCGACAGCGCCAGCGCCTCGGCGATCTTGTCCAGTGATGCAACGAAGTAGTCGTCGCAGATGATGGCCAGCGCGATGAAGATGTAGCACAGCGCCGCCAGGTACGCGCACACGCCGCCGTCCAGCTCCCAGGCGCTTACTGTGCCGCACACGGCGTCCTCTTCGGCGTCAGAGCCTGAGGACTCGGCCAGTGCGCGCATTTCCGGCTCTCTGGGCGTCAGGACGCGTCCAGAGAGCGCTAGAAGCCCCGCGAGACACGTCGCGACGACGGCCGCGACCGCTAGGACCTGCTGTCGCTGCTGCCGCCGCGTGGGCGGCGAGAGAGGTCTCCTAGAGCCGCGAAGCATGCTGCCTTGGTCTCGCGTCCTTTCCCGTCGTGCTTTTCCCCAGAATGGCCGGCGGAGGACTTGTGGATTGATTGAGCAGGGCGGTTGTTGCCTGGATATTTAGTCTGGCGCGGTCCAAGGTGGGAATGCGATCGAGTATTGCAAAAGACGGTGAGATTGCCATGCAGAGAACTGGATGGAAAATCGGAATCCTACCTTGAAATGGTATCTGGTAGGAGAAATCAGGGGAATGGTCGCGCGACGGTATCCATCTGTGATGTGGGTTACATTGAGCTGAAGCGCTCTTGGATACTGGGTTACTCATTGGCGTGGATGCCTGTGGTCGTGCTCCTCGGTCGCTACATGTAGACTGCGGGCGCCTTCGCGGCTCGCCCTCACACCTGGAGCTGGTCCAGCAGCTCGTCGCACTCGACGCACTTCTCGGACAGCACGCGCACCATCTGCTGGTAGGCGGCGAGCGCGCGTTCCACACGGCCGTGCAAGGCGAGCACGCGCTCGGCGGCGATCTCTGCGTCGCCCTCGAGCCGCCGCAGCTGCCCGGCGCAGCTCGACAGCCCGCTCTGCAGCTGTGTCGCCTGATCCAGCACGCTCTGCAGCTCGCGCAGCCGGCTGAGCTGTGCGACAGCGCGCGCCACGCGGTCCTCCGAGCTCAGGATGGTCGCGCGCTTGAGCTCGTCCCCGGCGCGGGCTGAGCCCAGCATGAAGGTGCTCGCCGGCGGCAGCTCCAGGCTCGCGCGGTTCTCGTCGTCTGCGCCAGTTGCGAGCGAGCGGGTGAGGGCGGAGCGAGTGGCAGGGAGAAGGGAAGGGGGCAGGCGTCACGTACACAGCGCCGCGAGCTTGGAGAAGCCTGCGATCGCGCCCGTGAGCTGCTCCAGTTGCGCGCTCACGGCGCCCAGGCGGTCCGTCACGGGTCCGTGACCGCCCCCCACTCGCCCCGTGTCGCCCAGCAGCCGTCTCCGCAGCGCCGCCTCGCGCGCTTCGAGCACCGCCAGGTCGTCGTTGCTCATGGTTCGCTGCGCGGATTGTCGACTGGCGCAGTATAGTTCGTGAAATAATGTATATTTTAAGCGCATATTTATAATTTACAAGAGATGTATGTTCTTTATGGAAATAAATGAAGAGCGCAGCGTGCTGTTGGCTGAAAGCTGTGAACCTTGAGCTTCGAGCACAGCATGCCTCGAAGAGGGCTGGCCGTTCACTGCCAGCAGTGTGGCGGTCTAGGAAGTGCTCACGGCGACCGAGTGCGTGTCTACCACGGCTTGCAGCATGGCTGCACGAGCATCAAGTCTCAACAGAGTCCAAGCCCAAGACAATGGACTCGCAGTGGCCGCTGCTGGATGGGCAGAGCGCGTGGCGCTGGCCGCTCAAACCGCTCAAACTCTCGTCGCTCTGGCCGGCGCAGCGATCGGTCGCCAGTCACCGACCGCGTAGTCGTCGCGCAACCAATCCGGCGTCACTGCCACGCCAAGCGCAAGGGATCCATCCGGGTCCAAAGCACCATGCGCGAACGCGCCGAGGCGGCAGACATCGCTGCGCGCGTCGTCTTGGACAGCGCGCTAGTTCCAGAGCTGCAAACCCACATCGTCGCGTTCCTCGCGGCTCGCTCGAGTGGCACAACATGACGGTGGCCGCGCGCTACGGACGCTTGGCGCTGCTCGAGCTGCTGGACGCAGCGCGGGCCCTGGACGCAGCGCCGAGACAGAAAGGAGCCATCGCGTCTCGACCAGCGACACCCATGGTCATCTGCACCAGCGACGCAGTGCGGCTGGCCTCGGATCATGGCCACCGCGATGCCGTCGAGCTCCTGCGAATGCGAGTAATGGTGTAATTTTGTCATTGCAAATCACAAATTTCGTCTTCTTTTTGGTGTCAGTTCCGTAAATGCATGTCGTCAATTCGCAAATAAATTTCGTCATCCGTTCTTCAACTTGACACTACAGTACGGACTGCATCCGACCCGAGCCACTGACTGGATCAGCTCAGGATGAACGCCATGTCCATTTGGCTCGGCGGTGGGGACACACCGACAGCCACCGGGTGGTTATTGCCGACGCCTTGCTCGTCCTGGTTGTCGTCCAAGTCGGCGCTGCTGTCGCTCCTGTAGCGCTTGTTGCGGCGCACGTCGAAGTCGTCGTCCTCCACCACGTGGACCTCCTTGTTGTCGAAGAGCTCCTCGAACTGTGGCAGGGCCCCTCCTCCGTCCAGTGCCTGCTGTTGCTCCTCGTCCTCAATGTCGCCAATCATGTGGTCCTTGGCGATCCGCGCGTGGCCCAACACACAGGCGACCTTGTCGATCGAGCCCCCGAGCGCGTTCATGAGCGCCGTGACAAAGTCCACCTCGGGGTTGTACCACTCGATCTTGCCGCGGTGGTTGAAGTGGAAGTGGTTGATGCACGGGTACGTGACCTCGAGCCCCACGAGCTCCTGCACGAGCCGCTCGTCGGCTAGCAGGTGCGGGAACACCTCCTCGATCGTGCGGCGCGAGAAGCGCACCGTCAGGTCGGCGTGGATGGCGATCACTACTGGCGGGCTCTCGAACTCGTCGTCACCCACACAGTCCGTGTCGGACGCACGCGCGATCTCGAGCGACCGGAGCGCCCAGCGGATGGACGAGTGGTAGATCGAGTAGCGCTCCCACTGGTCCAGCAGCAGTTCGATACCCGCGAACTCGCCGAAACGCACGTCGCGCTCCATCACCGCGTGCAAAAAGCCCACCTGCGTGGCCGTGGCCTTGGACACGAGCGCCGCCGTCGCGTCCGACTCGTTGACGGCGAGCCGCACGGGCGCGCCGAGCGCGAACTGCTGGCAGTACTCGACCACGAGCCGCGCCGAGGAGCCGAGCGGCGTGCTCGTCGCTGACAGCGCCAGCTCGCTCTGCACCTGGCGCGAGACGGCGAGCGCCGCCACCTGCTCGCGCAGCTCGGCCACGTCGTGCTCCAGCTCCTCCGTGTACACCTTTTTGCGGCGCCGGTAGTACTTGCCGCGCTCGCTGTTCGACATGAGCTTGAGGTTGGGCACGATCGACATGCGCTGCGACTTGGGCCGCCGCGGCTTGGCCTTCTTCCTCGGCTTGGCCGGGCCCATCTTGACGAGTCCGTCCGCGAGCGGAGCCACCAGCGCCAAGGAGCCATCGTGGAGCGGGGTCTGAAGGCCGTAGGCGCCGCTCAGAGCGATCGCGCGACTCATGGTTTTGTGCGTGCGACGGTTGGGGCGTTCGCGAAGACCACGGAGCGCTCCGACAGCGCACGGAGCGAGGCGTGCGGCGTCCGCTAGAGCCGGACACGACTGAGAGCTCAAGAGAGCTCCAAGCTGCCCTCCAGGCGGCTGCTGCAAGATTGGAACCTCTCTTGGAGAGAGCTGCAAGATTGGCGAATGGCGCGATGGATTCAACTGGAGGCCGACTTCGAGTCGGACGTAGTTGGTAGCATTCCACCGCACGATCGGAAATGTCGAAGGAACAGGACCGAAGAACCTGTCTATTTAGATGTTTAGTTTGAATCAATGAGGCCAATCTGTTTGAACACCAAAATAATTGCAGCATAATCAACCTCTGAAACTTTGTAGAAAGGTCCTATTTATAGTGGTTCAAAACTGGACGCTTTTTCTGTCGCCTGTTGGCCGTACCGTGCGACGCAAAACGAACGAACACACCGTGCGACGCAAAAGAAACGAAACGGGCGAACGTTTCGTCCACCACATGGAAGCTCAATAGTTTCACATAATTGAAAACAAAATACCCAATATTGCCGTGATAAAAACGACAATATTGGTTGCTTCAAATTTTAATTTGCTGTTATTGGAAGAGGTTTTAGCTGCTTTAGAGTCTAAAACCTTTTCCTCCGTCCTGACATTTTCGGCTTGTCGTCTCTTTTGTCGGCGCAGCGACTTTGGATGGCACAACCAGCGATAAAACGGACATGCATGAAATGTATACTATAAAGTCGACGCGTAACCCCTTCCCCTACATCACCTCTTCAAAACGATGCGACAAAAATCGTCCAACTCGCTTGGACTCGTCACTTCTTGGTCGCTTTGATGTGACGTGCATGCCAAATTTATAACAACGCAGTCTCCCCTCCTCTGGAATGACTAGCATATTGTATTGAATATACGTTCATATCAAATATTGTCCGCACCACGTCAATATTTCAACTGCGTAAACTATTTGGACAATGATTGGAATAGGAAGGTTACCGAAAACAAGAGGTGATCAAAACATCCGCCACGCCACCTGCCGACTCAGGACACGAAGAGCGCCCGTCATTCGCCAATTACCCGAGTCCCACCCACGACCATCTTTGAGGCTCGTCACGAGCCGCCGCAACTACATACCAAGCCACGATGTCTCCGCTGCTGCCCGCCGCCCCCAACGCCTCGGGCTCCTCGTCGACAACGGACCACGCAAGCATGGCGTCCACGACGGCCGCTGCTACCCGCAAGAAGCGCGCGCGCAAGCTGACCAACAGCGAGCGCGGCAAGCTGTACCGCTCGCGGCGCAAGACGTACGTGTCGACGTTGGAGGACGAGGTGGAGCTGCTCAAGCGGCAGGTCGACGGGCTGCAGCTTCAGCGCGCGAGCGCCGCGGATGCGCGCAGCCGCGCGGAGCACGTGCAGTGGGCTCGCATGGACCTCGCAGGCGGCTCGCTGTCCTCGTCCACGGTCGAGCACATTGTGCACGAGTACTTTTCCCAGTTCGAGCACGGCATCCCGCTGCTGAGCCGCCGCGGCGGAAACTTCCACGGCGACGAGCGCGCGCTGCGCTCCTCGACGCAGGCGCAGTTCCTGAACGGCGTCATGCACCCGGAGCTGCTGTTTGCCAACGTGCCGCGCGGCGTCGGCGCGCTGCTGGAGCAGTGGGCACGCTACACGACGTACCACACGGTGCTCGAGTACGAACTGTCGCGCGTCGAGGTGGTGGCGTGCGACCCGCTGCCGGTGGTGCACGCGCCGGCCACGCTGCGCGTGCGGTTCTCGCGCACGACGATCGAGAAGATCTTCCCGCACGTGCTCTGGAACGAGGCGCTCGTGCAGAAGCTCATCGGGCTCGAGGTGCGCTACCCCGTGGGCAACACGTTCTACTTTGGCGAGGACCAGCGCATCCGCCGGTACGACACGTGGGTCGACTTTGTCGCCGCGTTCGTCGGCGTGCTCGGCAGCATCGCGGACGCCATGCAGCTGCTCGAGAGCGCCAACATTAGCGACGAGGCCAGGATCGGCGAGCAAGTCGTCCGCGTCGAGAACCAGGACGAGCCAGAGGACGAGCTCGCCACGCAGCAGCAGCGGCGGGTCGAGATGGACCACACACGCGCGGCCATGTCGCTCCGCGCGATCCTCTGACGCTGCAGCGAGTGACGATTACATGTTGGAATGCTCAACACTGCAACACGCATCGTGCGTTTACCATGGACCACAACTTGGCACTAAAGTGGACCGCTGTCATGCCATCGAGGGGCGTAGACGGCGCTGTTGGTAACCTATAATCACCCCGAGAGAGTCGTCATCGGCTCCGCCAACAGTGGCCGCGAAGTGAAGGTGTTCAAGGAGCACCAGCAGCCACCCGTCTGCTCGCAGTGTGTTGCTCAGGAAAACACGCGGCGACTCATGAACGATCGGACGAAGCCAGCCGGCGCCTCAACACGGAAGACGGAAGACATTGCGTGCAATGTCCAGCGGGCGTCCCATGAGCGTGGATGACGATGCGGTGGCGGGAGTTGTTAGGATGTCCACTCATCAGCGTTTACACTTGATGTTTGTATGGACTCTGTCGTTTTTGGTGATGACGCGCGAAGAGCTCAATCGGAGCGAGAGCCGGGACGATATCGGCTCTTTCGCTAGGTACACAGAACCTGTCGACTTTATACTCTATGTTGACGTATTAGTTTAGGCGAGCAGCTCACTCCGTACACTCGCGTTCGCGATTGACTTGAGTAAAGTATGTGGAGGCGACCACCTCCCATCGATGAATCGCATCACATCGCTGGCACCAGTTCGCAACTGTCGGGAAGGAAGGAGCGACCTGCCTGCCAGCCAGCACCGAACGCCAAGCAAGCGCCTCGCTGCTGCGCCGCAGCCTCCTCCTGCAGCATGATGGTGTCGGCCGCGCGCGACTCGCGAATGGCCATCTCGACGCTGTGCTCGCCCGCGCAGGAGCTGCCGCTGCTCAAGCTCGAGGTGCAAATCGACGGCGGCGGCAAGCGGTCACCATCCCCCGCACGGCCCGTGACCCCCGAGGGCAGTCGCACGAGCGCGTCCAGCAGCGGCAGCGAGTCCAGCAGCGGCTCGCGGTCTCCGCCACCGAGCTTCAACGTCTCGGGGCTCGTGCACATGCCGCCGACCATCTCGGCGAGCGCGGCGCCGATCCCTCCAACCGCCGCGGGCAAGCGCGCGGTCAAGCGGCGCATGTCCAACAGCGAGCGCGGCAAGCTATACCGCTCGCGCCGCAAGAGCTACATGGACACGCTGACGCAGCAGGTGCAGGAGCTGCAGCAGGAGATCGCGACGCTCGAGACGTGCGGCCGCATGCGCCACGAGCTCGTGCAGGCTTTGGCGAGGCACGGGGGCGGCTCGCCCAACTGGCGGGTCTCTCTGCCCTCGACGCCGTACGCGCGCGTCGTGTGCGAGTACTTTGCGGCGTTCGAGGCCGGTCTGCCGACCTTCCCGAGCCTGAACGACGACGACGGCAAGGGGACCCTCGTGATCCGGCAGTCGGCCCGGCAGGCCGTCTTCCTGGACACGCTCGTGGACGAGCAGCTTGTATTTGACGGCAGCGTCGGCGCCGCGCACCTGATCCACTGCTGGGAGTCGCACACGCGCGCGCACGCGTCGCTGCGGCTCAAGCTCGAGCGTCTGGATGTGGTGGCGGCCGAGCCGCGCGCAGTCGTGCGGGCCGCGGCCGAGCTGGCCGTGCGCTTCGACCGGCCGCATCTGGCCGCCATGTTCCCGACATTGGCGGGCGCGGACGCGGACGATCAAGGCGAGACGAGCGAGCGCGTGCGGAAGTTGCTGGCGCTCGAGGTGCCGTACCCCGTGCGCGTGCACTTTTACTTTGGCGAGGACGGCAAGATCGAGCAGTACGACGCGCAGGTGGACCTCGTGGGCGGCTGGACGCGCGCGCTCGGCAGCGTGCGCGAGGCTGCCGAGCTCATGGAGCACCTGAGCATTAGCGGCGGGCATTAACGAGTAGATTTTTTATGGGCCGTGACAACAATGAATCCGCGAGTCAACGAGACTGCCACACCTCGAGCATGCGGGTTTCGTAGGACAAGGGCATGCACGGATCGCTGCTCATCTGTCTGGTCGGATCGACTTGCATGGCGACCGATAGATCGACACGGAGCGACCGATAGATCGACGCGGAGCGATGGGGAAGAAGGGTCCCCCCTCGCGGTTGTCATCGCTCGCGACGTGTACAGGTTGCATGGTCCATTTATATTGGAACACTTCGATTTTTGGTCTCAGGTTCGAATAGCGGCACAAATTAGAACATTTAAAAAGAGTTCGTAGTTCCAGATTAAGTGGTCGGCCTACTGAAGCCAAGTCACATGGCGCCACACAAAAAACAAGTGTGAGGGGACGGCGCGCACGTAAAGTCGAGTAAACACTTTGGCAAAAGCTGACGTGACGATCGTCGAGTAAAGGTGATTGACGATCGCAAGGTTCGTTAAGTCAACACATAGTGACAACATAAAAACGAAAATATTGATAAAATAGAATATACATATTATTGCACAAAGAGCAATCAATTGTCAAACAAATTACATGATTCAACATTTCGCTATATTTGCTCATTTGTTTATTGACTTATGAAACGTAATTACCTCTGGAAAAAAATAACATGCGAGTTGACATGATTGTGCCGAGTCGACGTGCTTGCACAATAGGGGGTTTCAGAGTCGTGATTTCTCGCTGTGTTTCCTCGTCGTCGATATATGAGAAAGGCTCCGAAGAAATCAATTGTTGCGAACTTTCTGCTGGCTCGTGGTCTTTGGAATGACTGATCTCCGCGCATGTGACGCG
>JAADXY010000600.1:0-18311 GCA_023338065.1 Phytopythium montanum
AATGGCAGCGCGGATCAGCACGATCGACGACATGTACCCACGCCCATCCCTGTGATACAAAATTAAAACAGTACGTTGTCTTTTGACAGCGTGCGACTACAAAATAAAATGCTGGGGGTAATTTGTTGACGTGTGTGAGACGAACGAGGGGATTGTCTGTACCTCTAACAGGTTCAAGTCAACTGACATGAGATTGCTTATGACGGTTATTTAACACGATTCACCAAAAACAGCCGGTTCTTTGACCTGCAATTTGTAAGAGACACATATCAAGTTACGTATCAGTGAACTGAATAGCTGGCGGATGTGCAACGCGCGACAAGAAGAGCTCCTCGTGGCGACCATCTCCGATACAAAACCCAAGTAAAACACGTCATCGTCGCCGACAATTGCTGTGCATTGCGATCCGATCCCTTCCCATGCTCGGCATCGCCTCGCCAGGTAAGAACGCGCTCACTCCAGCACTCCAGCACTCCCACCGCCACGAGACCACTTTCAAATCGCCACGACGACCCGAGCGCCAGGAGCAGGCAGGTAAAGATCAGACGCCGAACGCGCCGCGAGCCGGAGACCCAGTGAAGAGGTCACGGACGCCTTGACTCGCGCTCTGTACCTCGTCCCGTAAACTACACGTCGGTGCAGCCGAGTGTGGCGAGCGTCGACGGTCGACAGCAGCCGGCGACCCGCTCGTCGATCACGCTCGCAGTGTATAGAGGCGCCGCGTCCGCCGCTCCACCCGCTAACCCGTTCGCTGGAAGAGCAGGTTGGCACGCACCACTTCCCCTCGTAAAGGACCGAAGGGATCGACCAGTGCTGGCTGTTCCACTGATCAGCGGACGGACATTCTCCTCGCTCCTCAGTGACCAGATCCGCTCTTTCGTCCACACACCAAGTCGCGCCGAACTACAGTATCGACATGGTCCACCACGTGCTGGACGGGCACGAGCGCCGGGAGCTCATCGCGCAAGGCAACGCCGCCTTCGTGGAGCTGCTAGGCCGGCTCTTCAGCTCCGGCGAGGGCCACAGACTGCCACGGCGCCACCAGAGCGCCGAGGACGACGCGTACCTGTCGCTATACGATCGGCACGCGATCCGCGCGACGCTGGACGAGGTGGCCGACCTGTACCTGAACGAGGACAAGAAGATGGTGCTCGACTTCTCGGAGTCGCGCGAGCTCGTGGCGCTGCTCAAGCCGAGTGCGCGCGCGCCGATGGAGTACACTGGCGTGCGCTGGTCGCTCTACCGGTCTCCGAACCGCGCGGTGGCCAAGGACCAGGACTTCTGCTACCTCGAGGTCATGAAGCCGTTCGTGTCGCCCAGCGGCCGCCGCGGCTGGCTCAAGTGCTCGCACTCGATCGACCACCGCATGTGCCCGGACCTGTCGCGCTCGCCCAAGATCGCCGTCAACCGCGGCCGCCTGCACTACTGCGGCGTCTTCTTCCTCGAAACCGACGACCCGGGTGTGCTCGAGGCCGTCTTCCACTACAACGTGGCGCGCGCCAACGTGCCGGCGCTGCTCGCGCCAGTCGTCATGAAGTCGCGCGGCCGCAACAACGCGCAGCTGCTCAACCACTACGCCAAGATGGCGCGGCTCGCGGCCCAGCAGCAGCGCCAGGGAGGCATGAGCGGCAGTGCCAAGGCCGCATTCGTCAAGCAGCTGCAGGCCGAGCGCCGCTGCGGAGCCTGCTCCGACCGCCTGCCTGGGTGGAAGGCACGCGCCAAGTGTGTCTTCTGCAGAGCCGTACGTTATGCTTCACCAGTTGGGGAGGGATTGCCCCTGTGCTAACCTCTCTCTCTCTCTCGGTCTCCGACTCGGCAGTACATGTGCAAGAAGTGCAGCGTGATTGTGCAGCGCAACTACCGCGTGCGGGACATTGGACGCAACCACGTGTGCTTCTCGTGCGCCGAGCAGCACGGCGCGCGACTGGCACAGCCGGCGACCGCCAAGCCGGCCGGTGACGCGGAATCAGACGGCGGCAGCGAGGTCTTCCACTTCGACGACACGTACACGACGGGTACTAGTTCGGCGTTCGGCGACGACGCGCTCAGTGTCGCTACAGCCACGGACGACGAGTCGGACGCCGACGACCTGCTCCACCTCCATGCTGCAACGACAGGTACTGCGCCGCGGTCCACGAGGAGACGGAGCAGCAGCGGCAGCACGACCAGCTCGGCGCGGGCAAAATCTGCGTCTGGGATCCACTATGGTACGTCTCCGACTGCCGTCGGATCTTGATCGGTCAGCCACTCACTCTGGTTCGATCGCTGCAGTGCTCATAGACCCAGCCAGCGTCTCGCCGACCAGTCAAACGGACACGCCTGTGAGTAGGTCCCACCGATCTGCGACCACATCGTCTGCTACATGTGCGTCTTCGAGCGACCGCCAGCCGCTGCCCAAGACCCGGAGCGTGCCCCACATGTCGTCGACTGCACGACGGCTGGACCTGCACGGCGCGCAGCAGCTGCACGTGCTGGACGGAGCTGGCCGGCCGGCGCCGCCCATGCCGGTGCCTGCGTTCCACCAGCAGTTCCTTCGGCAGCGGCCGGCGTCCAGTGACAAGATCGCGGCGGCTATTGCCGGGTCGGCCGACCTGGGCAGCCCCAAGGGCCTCAAGCTGGACCAGGTGAACCTGCGCCACCGCAGCCAGACGACCAGCGCTGTGCCGAGCGATGGAGAGGCAGGAGACCAACGCGGCAGCCAGCGATTGCGCGCGGCTACAACGGCGACCCCTGCGCGCGCCAAGCTGGTGGACCTGTCGTACCTGAACGGGTTCAAGTGAGACCCGCAGGATGACGGAGAACAGTAGCGTACTCGTCGTGTGCAGTCGATACAGTGAGCAGCAATGGGCTGGAAGCGTGAAGCTCAAGACGGAATCAGATCTTGACCGCGTTGAAGGAGTACCGTGGACATGCGGATGCTGACGCGCATGGTGGGAGCTCTTGGCGCCAGCTTGCAACGATGAGTGTGCAGTGGAAACAGCTGCGAGCCGAATCAAATGACATATGCTGATCATACTCAGTTCTTTGACTTCATTTTAGAGAGTGGTTTCGCTGAAAAGTACCATTATCAAACACCTTTTAATTGTCTAGACAAACAGCTGGGTTCCCGGCAAACAGCGTGTCAACGAGGATCGCGTCGCCACGTTGCGTCCCCACGTTGCGGAGCTCTCCGACGCCCCGCGGCGGCCCACACTGTCAAAGCAGCTCAACTGCATACCCAGCGCCAGTGACTCCACTCTGCCTGCCCCCCCCCCAAGTCTGACGCCATGGTCAACTGCGTCATGCGCCGCGACGATCGATGGCGCTTGCGACCGGCACTTCCCGGCGCCAAGCGCGGAGTCCTCACGCATCTCCAATCGCCCGGATGCTGCGCTGTTGGTCCCAGTCATTCCCACCCCAAGACGCCGGCTGCCGACGTCCAGCGCCGACGCGCCGCGACCACGAGCGGCGACGGGCGAGAGACCGAGAACTGCTTCACGACGCTGTTCCAGAGCGCCGAGGCGCGCAACAGACGCCCACGTAGCCGCACGACAGCAAGCGCGCGGCGGATCGGCTCGGTCGTTAGCAGAGACGCGGCGTCTGTCAGTGCGACGGCGTCGACTATCGACTCGGACGTGGAGACCGACGGCGCGATGACGCAGTTCGACAGCAAGCCGCTGCCGAGGAAGCTCCGCCGGCCGACAGTCACCTGCACCTCCTCGAACCAACAGACCGGCTCACCAGTCGGCCTTGACCTGGGTCAAGTCGATCTACGAGTTCCTCAGACGCGACCGCGTCGACACACGACCAGCACATTGCCCGCGTCCCACTCCGACACCGCTAGCGACAGCCACGAGCCCAGTGCGATGGCCAAGCAGGTGCCGAGAAGACGCGTCGCTCGATTTCCCACCCGCCAAAGCTCCGCGCCAATTGACCTGTCGTACTTGAGCGACTACAAGTAGAGGGGCGAACGACTACGATGTAGAGACTCTGGCGTCGCCAAGCGTAGAGGATTCGTCCGCGTGTAACAACGAACACATCCGAGTGCTCGTGAATCACGAGTCGTGACGCTCCCAACGTTCCTGAAGAATCGACAGCGTAGAGACGCGATATGACCAAGATGGACCTGCTCCTTGTCCGCCGCGCCTATTGTTGACACTGCAGCAGGTCGAGCGGGAGGAGTGCATGGCATTGAATGATTCCGAGGATCAGTCGTAGCTTACGACTCACTCTTACGTGCTTCACCCCTTGCCTACTTGTCCATCCCTTGCGCCGTCGACGTCGACAGCGCCGCTGCAGCCCGCACCGCAACGTCCCACTCGTCGTGCATCCTCGTGACCAGCTGGCTGGATGCAGCGGCGCGTGCGTCTCCACTTTGTCGCCCGCCTGGCTCCGACTCGGAGTCTCGGAGGCCGAAGACCTCCGGTCCTTCGCTGGTCGGCGCAGTTCCGCTTTCTCGTCGCAGCAGCTTCCAAGCGACACGAGCCACGCGATGGCCAACAGCCGCCGCTACAGAGACGACGACGCGTGGCGCGCGCTGCGCTTCGAGGTGTGCGTCGCCTGCCGCTCGGTGCGTCTCCTCCATCACTTCATTGCAATGTAGCGGACCCGATTGGCTCATTGTGAGGCTGTTGACCTGGTCAGAGGCTGTGCCGCGAGTGCGAGATGGCAGCCGTGACGCAGGAGAGGGACGGAGACGCTTCCGACTCCGCTACAGCCCAGCACCTCCACCTTTGCCTCGCTTGTTCAACGCGTCTGCCCAACACCCAACAGCGCCGTCCAGGAGGTACAGCCAGACTCTTATCTCTCTCTTATCGCTCTTATCTGCTCGCTTCGACTGTCTCTGAGAACTAAGACGGACTGCCAATGACAGCACTGCTGCACTCCACCAGTCTGCAGGACGACCGACTCCTCTCACGCCCGGGCGTCGAGTACCGAGAGCGCGGCGGCCACACAACGTCGGCCAAGGCGATCTTCGACGACTCAGAGGAGGACCTTCAGGCTCGGAGACCGCCCAAGGCGGACAGCGACAGCGGCAGTCGGAGAGGCAGACGGCGACTGCCAAGCGAGTCGACTCTTAGCAGTCTGATAGCGAGCACGAGAGCCTCGTTCGACGCCTGGAGACGCCGCAAGAAGGTGTCGGCACCAGCGTTGATCCCCGTACCGCCGCCTATCGCCAGTGTATCAGGCGCCACCGTCTTCTCCCATGAACGATCGCGGTCAGTCGACGCCGACAGCAGGAGCAACCGCAGTTTCAATTCGGACATGGAGCTGCCGACGATCGACTTGAGGTCGCGACGGCGCCAACAGCAGCGCCGACCGACGTCCACGTCTATCGACTACAGCTTCTCCACCTCGGAGCTCGAGCTGTCGACTGTCGACCTGCGCCAAGCTCGCGACTGCAAGCGGCGACCGACGTCAACTGCGTCTGTTAACGACTACAGCTCATCCGACTCGGAGCTGGAGCTGTCGACCGTCGACCTGCGGAGAGCCCACGAGCTCAAGCGCCGGCCAAGTGGCTCGATGCCGGACGTGCTGCCTCGAAGCAGGAGGGGCGGGTCCAGTCGAGGTGTAGACACGGCGCTGCGACTAGCAACAGCCATGGCGCCGTCCAGACCGGACCCGCTCAGCATCTCGTACGTCAAGCACTACAAGTAGCCGACAGATCTCCAAGACGGTGACGACCACACACACAGAGTCCGTCACGTTGAGCGTTGGGAGCCGAGTGACTTCGGAGAGCGACGACGTCCCATCGAGGCGTCCAGGAAGCGGGCGACCGTCAACGAATGCGAGCTCATTCAATGCCAGTGCGTTGCACCAACTCAGGTCACACTATCTGCGCTCTCACTCTCATCAACTTGGGGCGTCGGCAAGCCACAGAGCTGTCGTCTCGACGCGCAAGCTGTGGAGTCCGGATTGGACGTAGCAGGACTTCTAGACGCTTCTAGACTGGAAGGGAGGCAACATGGAGACCTTGGAGACGCGAAGACCCCGGTGCGCTAGGCTGAAAGTGCTGTTGTAGGAGAGAGTGGGGCGATTGGCACGGCGTAAGTCACGCGGCCTGACCCGGCCGAGCGTCAGGTTGGCAAGATGGCAAGATGACAGGATGTATCACTGCAGCTCAAGGGCGGAACATGGCCATCGCTTTTAATCCCTCGCGCACCACGCGACTCTGCACGCTCGCTGTGCCCGCCGCTTTCCCGTCGACCGACGGGTGTAATGCTGCGCGGGGGCAACTGGTTACAGCGCTCGGTCGCGGCGGATTAGTCCACGGGCACCCAGCAGACCAGCAGAGAACGCATTCGCGGGTGATTCGGTGCTCACACCGAGCGAGCCGACATCTTGACCGGTTCATTGCGCGGTCGTCGCGGCGCGAGGGCTCGACCGGCGTCAAGAAGCGCCAAAGTGTCGCCTCGACACGACGTGAAGCGCTAGCTGACTGCCTGACACGGTGGAGTCGTGGACAGCCGCGTCACGAAGCGGGAAGGAGTTGGTCATCATAAGCCGTTGACCGACGGACCGGGACGGTGATCTTGGGTCGAAGAGCACAGATCGACTGCCAGGCAGTGAGTGCCAGCACTTGGACCAGACCGATCAACGGACCGACGCCACAGGAGACTCGGCAGCCCAATGCAGCCAGCCAGCCAGCAGCAACGCGTTGTACACGTCATGCAACACCAAAGACGCGGCACAGTGGCGATTGCGTCGCTCCTTTTTCAGCTTTGTTCATGGTCGGCTGGCTCTCTGATTGTTTCACCCAAATAATCAAAACAAGGTGAGATTCAAAGTAAACATTAGCATGCAATATGCGCGTATCACCGTGTTTTATCTCTTGTGGCAACAAATCTCACCTTATTATGACACAGACTGACGGGCGGACTGACAGCGACTTGCACAGGTTGCACCAAGGAGTCCCACTGCGAGGGTACGCCCGCGTCGGTACCTAGGTTGTACTTGATTTAATTATGTGGAGCGGCCCAAGAGCCGAGGAGATGCGACTTGCTGGTCTCTTGGTCCTCTCCTGCCGCCCGCCGTTCCCTCGTGGCGGCGGGCGGCGGCTCGGCACTTCAGATTGTCCAGCGCAGCCAGCAGCAGTCGGCGACAGCGGGCGGGCAGTCGTCTTGCCATTGCAGCAGCAGTCAAGCAGGTCCAGTAGTTCGAGCGAGGCGTAGGTTGAGTGAGCGAGTGAGTATGCCGCCCAGAGCTCCGCGCGCGGGTGCGACGGACGCGATCCGGTTCACGCCGGCCGAGCTGTACGACAAGGAGCGCGAGGACCTGATCCAGCTGGCGCACGCGCAGTACAAGAACCTGTTCCAGATCATCCGCTTCACGCTCTCGAACGGGTTCGCGACCAAGGTGAGCGCGCTGGGTCGCAACACGCGCGCCGTCGTGTGCGGCACGTCGCGCATCCGCGCGAGCATCCCCGAGATGGTCGACGTCTTTCTGGGCGAGCGCACGAACGCGGCCATCGGCTTTGCGCAGTCGCAGTCGCTCTACACGTTCCTGTCGCCTACGGCCGAGCACCCGTTCCGGTCCTGCGGCATGCGCTGGTCGCTCTGGCACTCGCCGTCGGCGCTCATCCGGCAGCGAGACATCGTGTACCTAGAGTACATGGACACGTTCGTGGACGAGCGCGGGCGCCGCGGCTGGGCGCGCATGACGCAGTCGGTCGAGCACCGCAGCTGCCCGCCCATCACGGACACGCACGGCATCGTGCGCGCCTTCCTGCACTGCTGCGGCACGTTGTATACCGAGACGGAGGAGCCGGGCGTGATCAAGGCCATCACGTTCTACGACGCCGACACGCAGGGCATCCCGGTGTGGATGACCAAGATCGTGGCCAACCGCAAGGCCAAGAACCCGCACAACCTCGAGCACCTGATCCGCCTGCAGCGCATCATGAGCGACGGCGTCGAGCTGGACGCCAAGATCCTGCAGCTGCGCGGCAAGATCTGCTGCGGCTGCAACGCCGAGCTGCCTCGCTGGGGCAAGACGCGCAAGTGCCGCGACTGCAAGGAGCACCTGTGCAAGCAGTGCAGCGACGTCGTCTACTGCGCCATCGAGGGCCGCAAGAAGCTCAACCGCATCTGCGTGCACTGCGTCGACGACTTTCTCTCTCGCGAGAACCGCCGGCTCGACATGCTCACGGCCTCGCGCACGTCCATTGGCTCGGGGTACTCGACCAGCATCGCGTCCAACAGCCAGCGGTTCGCGCCAAGAGTGCACGCCGATTCGACGGACCGGCACGGACGAAGCAGTGGGCTGTCTAACAGCACGTCCAACTCGAGCACGGCCGGGTCGGAGAGCCCTACGGCGACGGCGACGGCGGCGGCGGCTGCGGCGGCGTACGGCATGTCGATGGCCACGTCGGCGCTGGACGACGCGATTCGACGGGAAGCGGCGAGCAGGAAGAACTCACGGAGGGCCAAGAGTGGCGGCAACGGACCCGCTCCGAACGTCGACCTGTCGTATCTGACCAACTTGTGAGGCGTCGGCGAGGCGAATTCCTATGAAGACGAGCAAGCGGATAGAGAGACGAGCGAGCGAGCAGGAGCTAGAAATGAGACCGACCCTCAAGGCTGTCGGCGCGGGTTCCAAAGGAACGAGCTCGCGCCGGCTTATATATAACTAAAGCGACTGCCAGCTGTGCCTCTTGCTCGTCTACAGTCTGCAATGCATGCGATCGATCGGTCTCGGCTCGCCGCCTGGTTGCATGTGGTGCTGATGATCGGAGCCCGTGCCGTGATGTTACGCATGGAGCGCTCGCTGTAAAAGCTCCGACCGAGGCGACTGACTGACGGATGGAACGCCAGTCATCGGGCCGCCTTCAGCGTCTAACGTTCAGCGGCCTGGAGGCGATGATGACGCCGCCACGGCATCAGCGACTCCGTGGCAGCGACGCAGACGATGACAAGAGTTGAGAGACTCGGCGCCAGCCAGCCTTTACATGCCACGCGACTGGACTTTGCCGAGGCACTTCGATGGACGGCATGAGTGGATGGATGCTGTCAGGTTGGTGCTGCAGCGACTCGGCTCGTACACGGTGTCCGGATAGCGCACGGAGCTGTAGCGCTAAACCACGTTCGCCAGGTCCACATGGCGGCCGTTGCGGAGCCGAGGAACCAGTTGGCCGGACACCACGCTCGCTCGCCCGATCACATTCGCAGCACGGTCAAGTTTGCACCGATTTGCGAGAGGGAACCTGAGTACATTGGCCACGACGGCTTTGCTCGAAGCATCGCATCCCTGTGCGTTGGTAACTCAACTCGGTGGCGGAGCGTGGCACGCTTGGCATCCAAGTGACTCCCAATCGAAAGCAGGCGGAAGCAGGCAGCCAGCAGCGCTCTAGGTGCCACGCGCTGACCACGGTGTCCGCTGCGACCCGATGCCTTGCCTCCTGCTGTCAGCAGTGCTGTGGAAGACGAGCGTGCAGCCGCCTAGGCACGTAAGGCACGGGCAGACAGACAGACAGACAGACAGACAGACAGACAGACAGACAGACAGACAGACCGACCGGGGATCCGGCTGGGCATGCCAGCCAGCCGAGCCGCGCGTTTCCAGCCGAGCCGGTCGCGCTGTATCCGCAGGAGACCGGCGCATGACATCGCATCTCGGCGACATCAGTCATCCATGACGTCGGACGTAGAGTCAGTCCGGTGGACGATCACTATTCGCATAACGAGGTGGGATTCGAAACATCTTCATTGATAAAATGAAGGCGACTGCACCGTGTTCTGTAAATTCCATCGCGAGAACTTTCATTTTCGTTGACGCGCAGACCTTTCGAAGAACCACCAGAGCTCCTCGCTCGACATACCGCCCAGGATTCGCAAACTTTGCTGCTTACAAACATCTATAGCAGCAATTTCGCTATACTTCTATACATGTATATCACACCGCGAAAACACACTGAAAGAGTATACCAGTCGTCCGGGTCGCTATGCGTGCTGAACATCAAAGAAGCCAGCAGCAATGCGCATCACGCAAAAGAACGCCTCCGCGAGACATGAGCCCATGAGCCCATGAGGCGGCTCGCTCTTGCTACGTCCTCCCAACGACCGGGCGACCCAGACGCCAACCGCAGCCAGCATGCATCACGCCCCGCCGCTCTCTGCGCGCCGCCGCCGCGTTCCCACCTCCACTCGCTCCTCTCCGTGGATCCGTCCGCCCTCCTCCCTCTTCAAACGTGGCTCGTTTCTCGCCTTGACGCCGCCCCCTCTTCCTCTTCTCGACGAGTCTCCAACGCGACTCGACTCCCAAGACGACTCGCGGCTCGCCAGCGCTATTTGGCGTTCACTCCGCCCACGCGCAAGTCTTCGAGCTCTATCTCTCTCTCCTGGCGTCCGCGGCATTCCCCAGTCACTGCGCTTGTCTGTCGCCAAGGAGTCCGTTGACCCAATTCCACTCGGGACCCACCGAGTACTATCCACCAGCACACCATCGCCGTCATGAATCCCATCCAGCAGCAGCGGTATCAGTACTCCCGACGGCCAGAGCAGCCGTTCGCCAAGGCCTTCCCACCACTCCCAGCCAACGAGCAGCGCGCGCTGCGCGTCGAGGCGTTTGCGGCCTACCGCGCGCTCTTCCCGGCGGTCGAGGCGGCCGTGCAGTTCCTGGCGGACGGCGACTGCGGCAGCGTGCACGGCAGCAAGTCGCTCGCCATGTGGACGTCCAGCGTCGTCTTCGGCTCCATCGAGGAGGTCGCCGAGCTCTACATGGGCAGCGACCGTGTGCCGCTCGTCGCTTCGGGATACCTCCGCTCCAAGAAACTGTACGGACTCGAGGAGCGCGCCAAGGACGCGCCGTTCCGCTGCTCTGCGCTGCGCTGGGCGTTGTGGAAGGACGCGGCCGGACTCGCGGACGCGCGCGACCTGTGCTTCATCGAGCACATGGACGCGTTCGAGGACAGCGCGAGCGGCCGCCGCGGATGGGCGAGGGCAGGCAAGTCAGCGCACCACCTGAGCTGTCCGGCGTCGCAGCACCCGAACGGCCCCGTGCGCTCGGCGCTCGTGCTCTTCGGCTCCATCCTGCGCGAGACGGACCGCTTCGGCGTGCTCGAGTGCATCACGTTTGTCGACGTCGACACGCGCGGGTCCGGCGCCTGGGTCGCCAAGGAGCTCGCGGCCAGCGCCAAGAAGGCCGCGCACACGCTCAACCACGCGCTGCGCGTCATGCGCGTGTTCAACGAGCAGTCGCTGCGCAGTGACGCGGGTATTAGCGTCGACAACAAGGACAAGGACGGCAGTGGAAGCTCTGGAAGTAGCAACCACCGCCAGTGCCGGACGTGCGACGAGCACATCTCCAAGTGGACGCCGGCCAAGCGCTGCCGGTCCTGCGACGCGCTGCTGTGCAAGCGCTGCGTCGACGTGCGGTACCAAGGCACGGGTATCCGGACCAAGAACTACCGCGTGTGTCTCCCGTGCTCGCTGCAAAACGCCAACGCCAACGCCGAGGAAGAGACCGGCAAGGACCGTCAGCGTGTGCATGTGGACACTATCGGGTCGTCGTCTTCGTCCGCGTCGGTGATGGACCGACGCCTCGACAAGCCGCCGTCGTTCGTGAGCAGCTACAGCTCGAGCGTGGACAGCATGTACAGCAGCAGTCGACGGCCGCAGTCCATCTCGGCGCGCTCAGTCGAGACCGAGTCGGTGAGCAGCGGGCCCCGAGACGACGCCGCCAATGCCGCCGAGCTCATGGAGCAGCTCGAGCTGCCCGCCAGCCCGTCGGGAAGCACCGGCAGCAGTAACCAGGGCGGCAGTGGACGGCGTCGCGTCTTGCTACAACAGCAACAGCCGACGCAGCGAAGTGACAGCGCCGGCAGCGGCTTGGGAGCTTCTCGAGTGGCCACTCGCGGTCGGCAGCCGTCGTTGGCCCTGGCGCTGGAGGTCGAGCTGCCGCGGCCGCAGCCAGTCGACCTGTCGTACCTGTCGGCGCTCGTGACGCCGCGCCACGCGAGCAAGCCGGCTGAGGACGTCGCTATTTAATCGCCAGGCGGCCGGGTGATAGGGATGGGGAGGTAGTGAACTAGTGCAGTGAGGAGAAAGAAGTGCAGGCAGAAGACGCTCGGACGCAGAGCGGTTGGTGGCTGGGTCAAGTTGAAGTGAAGCTCCTAGATGACGTACTCCATGTTGATTGAAAGAAAGTCTACAAGAGGGTTACCAATTTGGTTACTCTCTTTTCATTGCCTAATAATAATTAATTTTACCCAATCATCCAGCAGTTTCCCGCATTCGCCACCTTGTCGCCATTGTCCAGCATGGAGATCGCGGACGGCACGTCGGCGGCGCGTGAAGAGCTGGCGCGGCTCGCGGCCAACCACGCGGAGCTGCTGCGCCACCAGCAGACGCTACGCAAGCAACTGGCGACCAAGAGCGCGCACACCAAGCAGCTGCAGGCGGCCATCGCCGAGTGCCGCGCACTGCTTCGTGCTGCTTCGTCATCAACAGCAGCGGAGGGCTCGACACCGGTCAGCATGGAGCAGGACTGAGGCAGCGTCAGCTACTGCGGATGGCACGAGATGTCAGGAACGCATCGTGGACGCCACTGGCACCGTCCTCGTCCGTGTTACTGGCCGCGGGCTCGAGCGCTCGCCGCTCCCCCCTGCTCAGCGGCGAGGCGGCTCTCAACCCGCGTCATAAAGGTCCTTCCACCCGTCGCTCTGCGCCTAATACTCCGTCTCCGTCTCCGCCTCTCCTCCTCCTCCTCACGCGCTGCTCACATGGAGCCCGCCATGGCCGTGCCCTTGGCCGCGTCGGTCGCCATCGGCGCGTACGGCGCGCCTGCAGGCGGCGCCATGTGCTGCTCGCCGCCACCAACTGCCCCATTAGCCGCCGGCACCGCAAAGCGAGCCACCTGATCACGGCGGGGGACGCACCTGATATGCGCGCTGCGAGGCGTAGCGGCGGTTCATGCCGTCCAAGTCGTCCGGACGCGTAAAGTCCCGCGCGGGTGCTCCGTCCTGCTGCGGCTGCTGCTGGTGCTGACGGCCGTGGTGACCGCCATGATGACCCGCATAATGACCGTGCGGAGCGTACCCGGCCGTCGGTTGCTGGCCCTGCGCGTACCCCTGCGCGTAGGCGCCGTACCCCTGCGCATACCCGGCGGCAGCGGCACCCTGCTGCGCATACTGCTGGTAGTACCCAGCGCCGTACCCGTAGTACTGTTGGCCGTACTGCTGGCCGTAGCCGCCATACTGCTGCTGCTGGTAGTACGCCGCGGCGCCGCCCGAGGTTGAAGCTGCAGCGCGCGCGGCAGCCGAGCGGCCCCAGGCGCAACGCACCTTGGCGCCGTTGATGACCGTGCCGTTCATCTGCGCGATGGCCACCTCGGCCGCGTCCTTGCTCGCGTACTGCACGAACCCGCAGCCGCGGCCGGGCGGCACCTTGACGGACGCGATCTCGCCCACGGGCGCGAAGTGAGCGCGCAGGTCCTCGTCGGTCGTGGACGCGTCCAGCCCGCCGACAAAGACGGTTGTGTTGGTGCCCTCGTCCTCCGGCGATGGGCCACCGTAGCCCATGGCTCCGCCGCCCATGACGCCACCGCCCATTCCCATGGGTCCGCCCATGCGCGGCCGACTGTTGCGGTCCGTGGCGACGCTCACGCGCATGGGCCGCGAGGAGCAGAAGACGCCGTTCATGGTCTGCAGCGCCTGGTCCGCCTCCTCCTTGGCCGTGAAGCGCACAAAGCCAAAGCCCTTGGGCATGCGCGTCACCGGGTCCATCACCACCTGCCAGCAACAGCAGTCCATAACGCCGTTAGTCGTTGAGTCTTCCCCCCTGTGTATATCCAGCAACGTGAGACGCACCTTGGCCCCGCGGACGCTCGGGAACCGCGCGCTAAAGGTCGAGAAGAGCAGCTCGTCCGTCACGTCGGGCGCCAGGTCGCCTACAAAGATGGAGTGGTCGTCGCTCGTCTCGATGCGCCGGCCGCCAGCCCCCCAGTTCATGCGGAACCGGTGCATCGTGTTGGCTGTGGCGGTAGTAGCAGCAGCAGCAGTGTCAGTGCCAGTGCCAGTGGCAGCCTGCTGGTATAATGAGCCCAAGAGAGAGAAAGGGCAACCAACGCACGGATAAGCTGGCCGTTGAACGTCTCGAGCACGACCTGCGCGCCGCGCTGCGTGGGGAACTCGAGGAAGCCGTAGCCCGCCGGGTAGCCCGTCACCTTGTCGCGGATGAGCTTGACCACGGGCTGCTCAGCTGCGCAGGGGAATGGCACGGCGTGGAGTTAGCGAACGACCGAATGAGGGGACGAGTAGGTGTCGGAAAGGCGGGGGAGAGCGCGAACAACGTACGCGCCGAGGCGAAGAGCGAGCTGATGAAGGCCTCGTCCCAGTGCATCTGCACGTCGCCCATCCAGAGCGTCTTGCACTCGGCCGACTCCATGGCCATGGCGCGCGTCTCGGCGTCTCGGCGTCTCGAAGGAGCGAAGGAGCGAAGGAGCGAAGCGCACGAAGCGGAGCGGAGGAGAAGCGGCGGGATGATGCGGTCAGCGCGGTGCGGGGCAGTCGCCGAGCGGTCGAACAACGGGGCTGAACAGGAAAAAGGGAGGCGAGCGCTTGTAGAGGGAGATTCGCTATTGTAGAGGGAGGAACGCTCGCATAGAGGGAGGGTACGGCTCCTGTGGAGGGAGATTTTGCTCAAGCAGACGATGGTCCGACTTGAAAAGAAGACCTACAAAAGTCAAGTGAACGAGTCGTACCCCTACCCGCGAGAGAACAACTGAACCACCGACAACGTCGGGGTACAGTGTACCCCTTTATGTAGCCAAGTCACGTCATTCATTCCCAGCTGGTTGACGTTGAAGTCACGCCCAACCACTTCACTTCAACGTCACTTCGAACCTGAAGCGGCACACAGCGCCATCACCTCGTTCCAGCAGCGAGGGGACCGGATACAGTCACCTAGCTCGGCGGCCTGCAGACACGGCAATGCGACCGCGATGGCATCCTGGCAGAGTCGAAGACTGGCTGGTGCTTGTGGCCGCCAGCTCACCCACACCCCCGCTTGTCGACGCTCGCCGCTTTCGCACCTCACGCAGGCTATGGGCACCGTACGTCGGTGTATTTAGAGCCGCCGGAGACGCGCCACACGTCCGCCCTGCAGGCTATTTGCGGCCCTCACAACCGCCAGTCTGCGGCGTCCGCAGACATTCGTTGGCTGCCCAGCCCGACCACCTACCTAGCCACCTACGCGGTCAACTGAGTCGCCGTATCGCCCGGAATCTCGCAGGCCATGGGGACGGGCACGCGGTTCCTCGAGCCGACGGTGTACGACCCGTCGACGACTCGGCGCAGCTCGCTGGGCGTGCCTGCGTCGGCGCTCATCTTCCCGCGATCCGCCGAGGACCGCAGCGAGTCCAACAAGCTGACGCGCGCCATGGAGGACAAGTACGGCTTCCAGTACTTCACGAACGCCTTCTGCCTCGCGCCGCTGCTCGAAATGGACTACCGCGCGTACTACACCGAGACGAACCTGCTGCCGGCGCTGTACGCGAGCGCCGCGGCCTGGCTCTGCTGGCTCTTCATGTCGGCCACGGACGTCATCGGGCTCTACGACGAGTCGCCCGAGGCGCGCCGCCTCTCGGAGCTGCACCTGCTCGTCGGACTCGTCGTCTACATCCCTGTACCGGCGTTCATCGCCTGCTGCCGCGCCGAGCGCTTCCACGGCCGCGAGCAGACGCTGCTGTGCGCCATCGTGCTCTGCTTCGGGACCGCCATCATGGCCAACGGCGTGCTCGCCAACTCGGACGTCTACACGTCCTTCCTCATCCGCGACGTCGAGAACTTGATGAACGAGACGATCGCGTCCGTCCAGTCAGTCAACACCAACGAGACGCTCACGGTGCTGGCCAACGTGACGCTCAAGCTCGACGGCGACGTCAGCTGGTGGGACTTTGAGGACCTCGAGGGCCCGGCGCGGACCATCCTGCTCCAGTACATCAAGCTCGGTAAGCCTGGCGACTGTAGAGATGACACCAAGAGCTCGGGACTGACGCCTTGGTGTGGTCTACGTCTGCGTAGTGATGCTGCCGATCGCCAACCTGAACGTCAACCTGCTGCGTCCGCTGCTCGTGCTGGTCATGGCGCCCGTGTTCAAGTTGGACGCCTTCCACTACATCCTCACGTCCTTCATCATGAACCTCAAGTTCATCCTGCTCGTGTCCATCGTGTACCCGAACACGCGATCGCTCTTCTTCATCGCCAACAAGTTCGTGCTCATCATGAGCCTGTCCAGCGTCTCGATCATGCTCATCTACCGCGTGCGGCAGACCGACCGGTTCCTGCGCCTCAACTTCCTGCACGCGCGGACAGTCGAGGAGCGCGCGAAGGCGTCGCACCTGCAGAAGGAGATCATCATCAACGAGAACAAGTCGCTCAAGCAGATGCTCGAGGAGCGCACGCGGTCCGGCGGCGCCGGCCAGCCGCTCGACTTCGACTCGCCGCTTGCCAAGGTCATCTTGGACCTCAAGAACCTGCAGCGCACGGCCGAGCTGACTCCAGAGCTGCGCGAGAACCTCGACGGCATTGTGCTGCTGCTCTCCAAGAAGGCGCAGAACCTCTTCGCGCCAGACATCCACGAGCAGCTCAAGCAGCGGAGGGACGGAGACCTGGACGGAGACATCAAGTCCTGGGCGTCCTCCGTACTCGCCAACAAGTCGTACACGCGCAACCGCCGCGCGTCGGCAGTGTTCGCGGCCGGCAGCAGCGCTCCCACCAGTCCGGATGGGTCCGTGAGAGACCCGTCCGGCAAGGGGAACAACAGCAGCGGCAGTGCCAAGTATGGAGGGTCAATGGGGTCCGTTGGCTCGGGTAGTGGCGGTCGACGACTAGTCGAGACCGTGCTGCATCCCGATGTGAGCGCGCCGAGCGACGAGCTGCTCAACGACGTGGCCGATATGGTCGAGAAGGGCGGATGGAGCACCGACACGTTCGCGTACGTCGTGCGTTGACTCGGTGCGAGTATGGAGGCCTGGAGAGACTGACGACTGACCTTGACGCGTTGCTACTGGGACGGTTAGGATCGCGACGCGCACGGGCAACAAGCCCATCTCGTTCGTCACGTACATTGCGTTCGAGCAGCACAACCTGTTCGAGCTGTGCGCCGTCAACAAGAACACGCTGGCCAACTTCCTGCACTTCCTCGACCTCGGCTACCACCGCAACCCCTACGTACGTCCGCTTGTCTCCTTGGCTCTGAGGTTCATACTCATCGAGCTCCCCCCTTCTTCCACAGCACAACAACATTCACGCGGCGGATGTAGTGGCGTCCGTCGACTTCCTCATCTCGGACATGGACAACGGCTACATCCGCGAGCTGCTCACCTACCAGGAAGTCTTCGCCGCGCTCGTCGCCGCCGCGATCCACGACTTCCGCCACCCAGGCAAGAACAACAACTTCATGGTCAAGAGCGGCAGCGACCTGGCCGTCCAGTTCAGCGACTCGTCCGTGCTCGAGCGCATGCACCTGGCCGAGGCCTTCTTCCTCGCCAAGGAGCCGCTGTTCAACATCTTTGGCGGGCTGGCATCGGCTCAGTACTCTGAAGTGCGCAAAGCCATCGTCGAGATGGTGCTCTCGACCGACTTGACGGTGCACCTGCAGCTCGTGGGCAGCCTCAAGACGGCGCTCATCTCGCAGGACACGTCCGAGGTGGTGCACTCGCCCATGTTCCTCATGAAGGTCGTCATCAAGTGCGCCGACCTGGGGCACTCGTCCAAGGCCGTTAAGCTGCACGCGCGCTGGGCGGACCTCATCATCGAGGAGTTCTTCCTGCAGGGCGACGACGAGACGGCGCTCGGCACGGACGTGTCACCCTTCATGAACCGCAACGCCGAGAACAGCGCCAAGAACCAGGTCGGCTTCTTCGAGTTCATCGTGCTGCCCTTCTTCGAGGCCGTGGCCGAGGCCGTCTTCCGCCCAGAGTTCAAGATGATCCTGGACCAGGCGCACCAGAACTACAAGCTCTGGAAGAAGGCCGAGGCGCAGCAGCTCAACGCCGTCAAGGACATCCTGGACTTCATCTTCGACGTCGAAGCGCTCGCGTCCGCCTCCAGCCTTGGACCGAGCGCGCCGCCCACGCCACGCGCGGCCTCGGTCGTTCACCCGGTCGGTCATTAGCCTTACAACGCTGCATTTACACTTCTACTCCTACACTAGCTGTAGTCGCTTGGGCCTATAACACTGCACCGCTGCAAACAGCGCTGCAAGCAGCGCTGCAAGCAGGACGATCACCAATACACTAGACGTGCGTGGCGACCCCGCCCGACTGAAACGGACGGCCGCGGTGGAGGCGCACCACTTAGGATGAGAGTCGCGCCTTTACAAGGCCAGCATCTC
>JAADXY010000601.1:0-18294 GCA_023338065.1 Phytopythium montanum
GCTACCAGCTCCTCCTCCTCCTGGCCCGACGAAGACACAGTAACGCTCGCGTTCGTGACTCTGGCAGCAGCCAGCGACGCCAGCAGGTGCTCGACCGTCGACACCGAGACGTTCGCGGCCGTGGAGTGCGACGTGAGCCGAGTACATAGCTGGCTCGAGGCGAGGTCGACGTTCTCGATCGTCGCGGAGACGCCAGTGCGGGAAGCGTCCCTGGCGTAGAACACGACGCCCGAGCCCGCCGGTGACGGACGCACCTCCACGTGCGCGTGCCGTCCAGAGTGAAGCCCGACGCCGGCGAAGCGCAGCGCGCGCTTGAGCGTCCGCTGCATGACCATCGACCAAGTGCTTACTTGTCCTCTGGACTGACGTGACAATATTGAGAAAGCTCTGGAAAGGCAATGGTCAATTCAAATTTGAATTCCGGGACCGTTCTTTGGTATTGACGTTGCACTTTCTCCTTTGGCATCCAACAGCAACATGGTCAAGCTGGAACAGCTTGGTCGTTGGCTCGGACGATATCACGTCCGTCAACATCGATGACAGCGTCAGTATCGCGGACCTGAAGGAAGCGATTGCGGCGAAGCTCCAGTTCGCGTTTCCCGCGCCGAGCCTCAAGCTGCACCTCGGCAAGCTCGACGACGGCGGCGAGTGGCTGCAGCACAACGACCCGGCCTTGAAGGCGCTGCAGCGACCAGACTTCCCGAGGGACTCGCCGTAATTGGCGACCGAGCCGATGGTCCCCTTCCTCGATGTCGAGCTCTATTTCCCTACGACACCGACACGCAACGCGGTTCACGTGCTCGCAGTGGTTCCGAACATGGCGACGGTCTCGACAACGACCGTAGGGACAACACGCTCGATCGGTCAAGCGGATGGGACGGTGCTCGAGTCGGCGCACCCCTCGAAGAAGGCGACCCGTTCTGTCGACTGGGTCTTCGCGAGTGACGATTGTCCGCAGCTCGACTACGGCAAGAGCGACAACGCGCAAGTGCTCTGCGTTCCAAGGCGCTACTCTGACAAAGCTGGACTGAAACTCATACGCCCAGGCGACGACCTGTGGATCTACCGCCGGAAAGCAGTGCAGGAGCTGTGGGACGAGATCAAACGCGACTCTGTCGAATGCACCGCCGTGCTCAAGATCTATGGAGGCACCGGTGCCGGCACGTCGTGGGCAGCATTTGCTTGCGCATGTGGTGTAATTGACCGCACGCGGTGGAAAGTCATGTGGATCCACCATCGACGCAAGCAAGGAAGGGCGAGTTTCGTGGGTGTCAAGTTCGCCGGAAGCGTGAAGTGGACATGCGAGTTCGACTCGCCCAGCGACGTTGACAGCCTGCTCAAGACGTTGAGCGCGGTGTCGTCTTGTGAGCCAGCGCGTGAATCGAACAAGAATGCCGACGCGTCGTCGTTTGCTGCGCCGTTGTGTGGCGCTCAGCGAGGACAGTTCGTGTTCCTCGACGGCTACTACAACGATGGCCAAGCTGGTCGCTGCACGAGAGTGACCGACAAGCTCATGGCGTGGCAGCTCGATCGTCCATGCCGCCGCCGACTCGTGTGCGTGGCATCCATGGTGACACTTCCGGATCCAAGAGTTGCGGCTCATTCCGACGACGCCCACTGTGATGCCGTCGCGCCAAAACGGCAACATGAGAATGCGCGACGAGATGGTGTTCAGGCTCTCGTCATGGCGGCTCGAGGAGTACCTAGAAGCAGTGAAGGACAACCGGTTCTTCCGCTCGGTTATGCCTGCCTTTGGCATTGACCAGGTCCCAGACATCGATCGCCGGCTGGCGCTCGTGGATTATAAGCACTGCGTGGTTGGTGCCAGCGCTCGAGCGATGTTTGCGATGACGACCGGGGACGTCAAGAGGATTCTGGTGAGACTGGTGGACGACGTGGAGATCGCGGAGCTCCTCGCGCACTACGACGCTGGCGGTCGGGCGAAAGCCAACTTCAAAGCCGAAGTCGTGAGCGCGTTCGCACTGCGACTGATCGCTATTCGGCTGGATCCCAGTCGGATCCTCGAGCTAGCACACCTCTGCTCTGTCGACCCCGCGATGGACGGCCGCCTGTTCGAGGCGTGGGTAATGGCGGCACTGGGGTTTGATGATCTTCAGTACCGGGACCAAGTCCAACCAAGCCAGGTGAACGCGCTGAAGCGCTGTCCAGTCGCTGTTTTTGACCCATCACGGCGCGTGATCCCCAAGGACGCCACTGATCGATGCAACGTCCCGATCAAGTGGAACCAAGCTGGCTACGGCGCAGTCTACATCGGCCAGGATGACGAAAGTCCGTCGCACTTCCGGTACATCTTCATGCAAGCGACTCTCGCGACCTCGCACTCGTTCGATGCTGAGCCATTCCGCGGCGTGCTGAATATGCTGAAAGAGCATGGTGTAAACGTGGGCACGGTCGAGCTCTGGTACGTGGTGCCTCTGAAGATTATGGAGGAGTTCAAGCCGCCAGTGTCCGACTCGTCCTGGCGCGAGGTGATCAAGTCGGCGTTCCTGGGCCAGAGTCGCAGCTCACTTGGGCCGAACGTCAAGAGCCGCGTCCGCGTTGTGGGTGTTCGCTATGATCGCCAGGGGAGGGCGGCTTGCCAGTGGCTCGAGCAGTAGGCGAGTGTTCGCTGCAGCGACCACGCATTTGCGGTCTGTGACAGTGAGTGCTTTTCAACCGATATCATTTGCTTGGCATTGATGCTGCTTCGTGCATCAGGTTGCTTGGAGCCGACGGACCAAACCACGCCGCAATTGACACCTTGTCGGACAGTGCAACAGCTTGCCCTGCTTGTTGGACCCATGAAGATTGACCCAAAGGCACACGGCACTCAACAGATGCAATCTATCCGACGCTACCAACGCCACCCCATAAGAGGTATCAGTAGCAGCCGACGCATTGGCGACCACGGCGGCGCTGTCGAGTGACCCACCGAGCGCCAGGCCGAGCAACCGCATCCACTCGACTGCGTCCTCGATCGTGAGCATCGTCGCGGGTGCGATGTCCCGCAGAACGCCGCCGTATTGGCCTCTGCGTCAGCGCCGAGCGTGAACCGGCACGAGCGCAGACCGAGCCCCTTATACATGCTGGCTGCGTTGGCTGCTGCCAGAGTCACGAACACAAGCCTTGTCGTGTCGTCATCCGGGTAGGAGGAGGAAAAGCTGGTAGCAGTCGAGATCCCCATTCTGGACGGCATCAGCGCCGAGATCATGCGTGGTATTCTGGACGCCGGCGTCGAGACGTTGGAGGGCGAGGCGCTCGGCTATATCATGATCGCGCAGCCAGTCCAGGTTCTGCATCGCGACAAGGTCGCGTGGCACTGGGCGGCACCGCGAAACCACGTGCGCGGGCGGCACGTGGTGAATGACCCTAGTGTAAATGACGGGTTTGCTCAGACTCTGTGAAGCTTGCGGAGGCGTGTACCAGTTCAAATTTGAAGTTGGTCTCGCTCGTTTGCCTCTCTCCTCGACACTGCCCTTTCTTCACAAGCCCCCAATCGGAAACATGTATTGGCTCAAGTGGATCATCGTCGTCGGCTCGAACGGCATTGCGTTTGGCAGCATCGAGTCGATGGCAGGGACAATAGCGCGGACTTGGATGGGGTTGCGGCGGAGCACGCATGCCGTTGTTGTTCTGGCTCGGCAAGTTGAAGCGGCAGTCATGGCGGTCAACAGTCTTCTTGACATCCAGACATCCATCCGTGTGTGACAGGCGTTTGGATCCGATCTATCCGTCCGAGCGTGGCGCTTCAGAACGCCCGACCGCATTGCAGGCAGGCCAACGACAGGGAGAAGAAGAGAGCGCATTGGATTGGATTGGATTGGATCGGGTCGCAATGTGACCTTTCAATTTGAAGACGTGCCCCTTCACCACGTTGTGTGAAATTACAAATATATCACCACTTTCACTCCATCCCAAAGTGTATGGCGTTTTGTATGCCCTCCACGAAGCGAACCTCAACAAAAAATGTGCGAGAAGGCTGCTCGGCTTCCGTCACATACAAACTGCAAGTCATTTCCACACATGCGCCGCCGCTTGCCACCCGCTGCGCATCCTCTCGGCCCGTCGCCGGCTTCCTCGACGGAAGGAACTCGCCCGGCAGACGCCCACTTGCTGTCTCTATCGATCGCTCTAGCGCCGCCCGCCTGAACCACTTGCACTCTGCGTCTTTGGTCCGCCCACGCGCCGAGCAAGTGACTCACGCGCGCCTGTCCCGAGCAGCAAGCAGCGGCTGACGAGGACGAAGAAGAAGAAGGAGAAGGAGCAACAGCAGAGGACGACGGCGGGGGCGGAATGCCGGCGCAGAATGCGACCGCCTCAGTGCTGGTCGCGCGCGCGGGTCGGCGCAGCGGAGCGTGCCCTACAGTGCGTCTGGCAGCCGGCAGCGGCGCCGGCTCAGGCGTGAAGACGCGCGGCAAGAAGCGCGCGGCGGACGGCCGGCCGCCGTTCTCGCTGTCGACAGCCTTCTCGGCGTCCTCGGGTCCGAGCAGCATGGCCAGCAGCGTGCGGTTCCTGGACAGCGGGGACCACGAGCAGAGCCGCGCGCGCTTCGTGCCCGACACGACGAGCGAGGACGAGGCGAGCGCCGAGGACCTGGCCGTGCGCCGGCCCACAGGCATGGGCAGGCGCCGAGGCGCCGCGGGGAGCGATAGACGCGCCGTCCCATCGAGACCAGCGCCTTCTCCGCCGGCTGCGAACCGTCGCCGGCCCAGGAAGCCGTCCGAGACCGCAGGTGACGCCAGGACCAGGCCGCAGCAGGCCCAGAGCTCGAGCGCGCCGTCGCTGCTTGATCGCAGGCAGCAAGAGCGGAAGCAGCGAGAGCTGGCGGACGAGAGCGCGGCTTCTGGCGCCGTCGGCCCTCGCGTGCTGCGGTCGCTCGGGTCCTGGTCGTCGTCCGTGTCGTCGTCCTCGTTCCGGCTGTCGATGCGTCCGTCCTCGGCTGCAACGGCGGGTGCGGCAGGCTCGACCGCGCTCGAGCAGCGGCTGCTGTCGTCGTCCGCGTACTCGACGTCGTCGCAGGTGGAGGACGGCGCGCTGATGGCGGCCGCGCGGCAGGCCAAGAAGCAGATCGAGGCGGTGGCCAAGCGCCAGGTCATGGTCGGCAAGTGGAAGCCGCTCGTGCGCGCCAAGCCCGACTGCCAGGTCTTCGACTCGTCCAGCGCCGCCAGGGACGAGTACAGCGTCGTGGCCAAGCTCAACCTGCCCTGCAGCCTGCGCGAGATCATGGGCGTGTTCGCCACGGACCACGTGAACGAGTTCCACCGCAGCATGGAGGCGCTCTTCGGCGACCTGTACGTCTACGGCGTCGGCCTCCGGTCGGTCGACTGTGCCCCCATGATGGCTGGCCGCGCGTCCGGGTCGGTCCACCAGCGCCGAAGCTCGACGCCAGCGCGTCGGCCGAGCTTCCCGGCGCTGCTCCCGCAGCTGAGAACCGCCAAGCTGTCGCTGAACGCCGTCTCGCTGCTGCAGAAGCACGGACTGGTGTGGAAGCAGCGCAACATGTGCTTCCTGGACTTTTTGGAGGAGAAGATCGACGACAAGGCCGTCATCCGCGTGCTCCGGACCATGGACGACGCGGGCGACGACGGCGAGGACGACGATGATCCGTCGTCCGTGTCCATGTCGTCGTCCACCGCGGGCTCCAGCAGCCGCCACACGCACCAGCAGCACAAGCACTCGCGTCCGAACGACCGCGACCGCCGGCGCGAGCTCCACGGGATCACGGTTGGGTACATCCTGCAAGAAGACTCGGAGGAGAAGTTCACGCGGCTGTTCTTCTACGCGAGCGTCCGGCGGGATGTGCACGCAAAGGTGTCGCAGTCGGCGGTGCAGCTGCTGCGCGCCATGGCGATGAAGGCGTGCGCGCTCGAGTCGGTCGTGCTGCGGCGCCGGCTCGGGTACTACCCTCTCGTGCCCACCCCGTCGGAAGGGTGCAGCGCGCAGGCCGCGTACTGCTCGGCCTGCTACATCCCGTTCAGCATGCTGCGCAAGAAGCATTTTTGCCGGCTGTGCGGCCACTACACGTGCCGCAAGTGCTCGAGCGTGCAGGCGGTCGAGAAGACGGTCGGCGTCGTCAACAAGCACCGCGTGTGCGCCACGTGCGTGCGGCGCGTCAGCTACTGCGTGTTCAGCATGGGCGCCTTCCCGCCCAAGCCGTCGACCGCGCCGCCGCTGACGACGACGACCAGCAGCGGCAGCAACGCGCTCGAGGCGAGCTGCACCGCGGCGTCGCTGTCGGAGATCCCGGAGGACGACTCGCCGCCGATATTGGAGGACCTGGCGGCCACGACCATCGAGGACATTGCGATGCTCAACCCCGACGCGGGAGACATCCGCGCGTACATGAAGACCCTGATGTCGGGCACGTCGAAGGCGGTTCGGATCGCCGTTGATGATGATGAAGGAGAAGTCGTTCGGAGACTGTCGGGCAGCGACATTGACGCGTGGATGGACGACGTGGAGCCCGCGCCGGACGACGCGACGCCCCCGGAGGCCATCTCCATTTTGGGCAGCATGAGCACGTCGCACTCGTCCGCGAGCTCCATGGACGCCGTCCGGCCCTGGTACCCGTCGTCGCCGTCGCCAAGACCGTCGCCGGCCCGCGCATTTGCTTGATGATTGACGAGTCCGCAGACGTCCAGAGAGTCTCTTAGAGGTGTGCACATGTTGACGTTCTCCTCTGGGTATGTTGTTCCCACAAGCTACATCGGATGACGCGAAATACAAAAGACATGTATGAACCGAGCCCGCTTGTACCGGTTTGAAACCTGGTGAAATAGTTGACACTTCACGTATAAAAATGAACCCATTGGATGTCAATAGACGTTGCCTACGGGTAAGACCTATGCGATTTTTCCCGAATGTAAAAAAACGGTTATAAAAAACTTTTTTTCTTACCGTTTCGGTAAGAAAAATGAGCTCTGAGCCCAAATTACTCTACTGTATTGGCCCATTTCGCAGAAGATTGGGCGGGTCCCCGATGCTGTCGAGGGGGGATATCGCGCACCATCACGTAAGGGAAAGGCGACAGCAGGAAGGTGCAGCAGGAGAAAGTGCCGCCCGTGCCCGTGCCTCGGAAGCAGCGCTACGCGTCCGCCCGAGTCTATCCGATACGAGCGAGCGATCCCAGCCAAGCCGAGCGGTCGAGTGGGCGAAGGCGCGCGCGAGCCGGGCGCTAGGGAGTCAACAGGCGAGAGACAGGCGCTAGCGGCGGCGAAGGCGTCCATCGGTCTGCATTTCCGGCAATAGCAGGCGATAAAGCGCGCGAGGCGACTGGTGCGTGACCCTCGGAAGTGTTCTAGCCTCCCTAGTGGTATCGTCTAACTCCCTGTGGCTCGCTGTGGGCGGTGGTTGCACAGTAGAGCTCAAGCAAACGACAGGCGAGTGAACTGAAGCATGTTCGGCCGGTTCTTCAAGAACAAGGAGGACGGCGGCAAGGGCGGTCCGCCCGGCCACCGCCACTCTCAACCCGGCGCGGTGGGCGGCGCGGCGCTCGAGGAGCCGACCGGCGGTGGGTTCTTCAACCTGCCCCCTCCGGTCGCCAAGCCCGGGTCCACCCAGGCGATCGGCTTACCTGGAACCAACGGCAGCGGCGTGCCTGGAGCCAGTGGCGCGCCAGGATACCCCAGCCGACCACAGACCGCGCCAACATACTCCACTTCTTCCTACGGGAACGCACCGGAGCCCGCGGCTGGCGGAGGGGGCGACATGTTCGGCGGCATGTCGCTCAAGGCCCCCTCAGGAGGTGCCAACGCGTACCAGCCTGCTCAATATGGAGGGTACGGAGGTGTACAGCCCTCCGCTCCTGTTGTTCCGGCGACGGGAAGCTTGTTCACTGGGCTGGACGTTGCCGCGAGCGGAGCACCTGCAGCTGGCTTGACGCTGGGCCACGAGGCGCCTAGTCCTGCTGGCGCCGGCGCTATGCTGGGCAACCACAACGCCGAGCGCAGGAGAACGCCGTCCCAGCGGACAGGGTCGTTCAACTACTTGGACGTCGCGGGCGGAACCACTGGCTCCTCCACCAATGTCGGAGCGCCAGGCGCGTCTATGCGTGGAAGCGCCGGCAGCGCCACGTCGAGCGTCAGCTCTCGGTCGAGCGCCAAGGTCGTGAGGAAGAAGAAGAAGTCGTTCCGCCCAGGGTTCGGCCGCCAGCTCTCGGACGAGTCGATCGCCGCTTTGCAGCGCGGAGACTTGACCGAGGACGAGATCCTGCAGCAGCAGCAGCAAGGCGGCGGACGCAAGGCTTCTATAGAGAGAGCGGACTCGCACCGCGTGGCGACCAACCCGACCGACCTGGCGCACTTGCTGCCGCCGGTAGCCGGAGGCTCCGTGCTCAGTGGCTTGACGGTGCACTCCAAGCCAACCACCGGAGTATTGACGGGCCTCACGGTCCACGGGTCCAGCGGGTCGCCCAAGGCGTCCAAGACCGAGCGTGGTAGCGTCTTGTCTGGGCTCCACATCCGCAGCACGAACGATGGAGAAGCCCCGGAACCGTCGCCGCCGGTCGTGGAGGAGGCTGTTGCATCGTCGCATGTTGAGAAGCCTACGCCTCCTGCCGCGCCGGCTGCTCCTCCGACGCCTGAAGAGCGGCTGCTGATCACGCTCCGCGACTTCAATGAGAGCGCGCTGAGCTTCCGAGAGAGCGTGCAGAAGCAGAACGACGAAGAGAACCGGATCCTGGAGCGCAAAGCGCAGCTCGCGAACCAGCTGACGCAGTACGAGATCGACCTACGGGACGTCGAGGCGCAGCAGCATCACGCCGTCGAAGTCGAGGACTTTGAGAAGGCCGACGCGCTGAACGGGACGATCAACAGCGTCAAGCACCTGATCTCGCTCACGGAGAGCGACATGCGCAAGGTGGACAGCGAGCTGGCGGCCTTCGTCAAGGGCAAGGAGAAGGCGTTCGCCAACCAACTCAAGAGTACGCGGGGGACGCTGCGTGAGCTGGAGAAGTTCCGCGACGACCAGGAGACGGAGCGGTCGAACCTGCAGATGGAGTTTAAGAAGTACGAGTCGGACGAGTCGGAGCAATTGCAGTTCGAGGCGGAGCGCATCGACACGGAGATGCACCACGTGACGGTCAACCTGGGCCACGTGGCCGCCGAAAAGCTCGAGATCGAGCAGACGATCGACGAGCAGTGCAGTTCGGAGTTTGCGCTCCAGGCGAGGCTGGAGGAGGAGAAGGAGATCGTCGAAGAGGAGGTGCGCGAGCTGGAACGGCAACTCAAGCTCAAGCTGGACCGCGTCCGCGAGATTCAGAGCGCGATCGACGTTGCGCAGCGCGACATTGACGTCGTGCGCGGCCGGTACTCGCGGCAGCTGAAGCGCATTGCGGACCGCGAGCAGGGCATCTTGACGACCAAGGTGGAGGTCGAGTCGGACGGCGAGCATCTCGTGCAGCAGCGCGAGGAGTTCAAGGAGCGGATCAGCCAGTACGAGTCGACGATCTTCACGATCGGGAAGCGGATCACTGCCGTCCGAAAGGAGATGCGCGCGGCAGCCCTGCTGGCGAGCGTGCTCGAGGTCCAGGAGACGCGGCGCGAGCAGTCGATCGTCCGGAAGCGGCAGCACACGGCCGAGCTGAGCACGCTGAACGACGCGGTCGCGGTGGCCGAGCAGAGCTTCATGATGCTGCGGAACCAGCACGACGAGCAGGAGAAGTCGCTGTCGATCCACCGCAACGCGATCGCGTCTGCCGAGGCGATGATCCCGCGGCTAGAGCAGGAGAAGAAGACTGCGGCGGCGCAGCGCAACTTCAAGGAGGCGGCGCGGATCTCCAAGGACATCAAGGCGCTGGAGAAGGACCGCAGCTCGGCCGAGGAAGCGGTCGAGGTCGTCGAGATGGAACTGCAGGACCTGAAGGAGCGCATCACCAAGCGGGAGACGGAGTTTGACGTCAAGAAGGAGGAGCTCAAGAGCGTCGAGAAGCAGCTCGAGCTCAGCTCGCTGTCGGAGCTGTGGAAGGAGGCGAAACACCTGCGCGCGTCGCTCCGGAGGCTGGAGAAGTGCAAGACGGAAGGCCCGGCAGCGGACGACGGCATCGACTTTAGATCGTCCGCGCTGCTGTTGGTCCAGGCCGAGTTCGACGCCTGCATGGTGCAGGTGGAGGCGCTCGAGAAGAAGTACGACGTGGCGGACCCGTCGAAGGACGAACCGGAGGACGAGAGCGACGAGGAGGAGGACGAGTCGGTCGACAGCGACTACCACGGGTCGAGCAACGTCGCTGGTGTCGGGTCATTGGACAACGACGGCGTGTCCAGCGACGTCAACACGATCGAGGACGGAGAGAAGGCGCTCGAGGACATTTCCTCCAAGCTGACGGAGCTGGAGGGCTTGATCGAGACGGCGACTGAGAACGAGGACTACGAGCTCGCGGCGCAGCTGGACGAGAAGGTGGAGGTGCTCAAGCGGCGGCGCGAGTCGATCCTGGCGTTGGCGCAGACAGCTCCAAAGGTGGAAGAGCAGGCGGCTCAAGAGCTGGAGAGCGAGCAAGACGAGGAGGAGGTGAATGATGCGGAGAACGAGGTTAACGAAGCGGAGGAACATGAGGAGGAGGACGTCCGCGAGCAGTACGGTCACCAAGAGTTCAGCAGCCCGGTCATCACGGCAGCAGACAACGAGCAAGACCTGACGGTCGAGCTGGAGACCGTGCAGCTCCGCATCAAGATGCTGGAGCAGCAGATCGCGCTCGCGACCGAGAACGAGGACTACGAGACGGCTGCGACGTACGACGCCGAGCTAGGAGAGCTCCGCGCGGAGGAGCAGGAGCTGCAGGAGTTGCTGGAGGAGGAGGACCAAGCAGCGGAGACGGAGGATGCTGGGGCGTGGAGTCCGGAGCGCACGGAAGAGCCTGCTGCTCCTGCTGCTGCTCCTGCTGGCGGCCTCTTCGGTGGCCTTGGCATCAAGGCGCACTCGTCGACGTCCCTCCACTCGGACACGCACAGCGAGCACAAGAGCGTGCACAGCGAGCACGAGGCGCCGGGCAGCGTCGGCACGAGCGCTATCGGCGGTCTCTTTGGTGGTCTCGCGCTCAACTCGTCGGCCCAGTCGAGCGACAACCAGGCCGCTCCGACTGCAGACACCTCGCTGTTCGGCGGCCTGCAGCTGAGCAGCGGGTCGGCAGGCTCGAAGGACGAGTCGACTGGCTCAGAGCATGCCGAGGCAGTGGTCTCCTCGAGCGCGTCTAGCGCCGTCGAGACGGTGGAGGTCGTCACGACGACCACGACTATCGCTACGGCGACCGTCGCCGAATCTCCCACATCGTCGCGCATGAAGGACTCGTTCTTCGGCGAGCGTCCAGCCCACGAGCTGTCGCCGGAGATGGTGGGAGCGGCCAGCGCGGCTGGGTCCATGTTCAGCGGGCTCCAGCTGAGCGGTGGCGCGTCTCACGCCAAGGACGAGGTGATGGCGCCGGTAGTGAGCAGCGACCCCATCGACGAAGAGAAGGAGAGCACGCTGGGTGCGTTCGACGAGTCTGTCCCTCACGAAACCGAGAGGGATGAAGCCGAGGAGAAGCCTGTCAGTCTGTTCGGTGGGCTCCAACTTGGCAGCGGAGCGACTGAAGCCGTTGCGACTGGAGTGATTGCCACTGAGACTGAAGTGGTTACCACCGAGGCTGAAGTGGTCGCGGACGAGGCAGAGGAAGAGGTTGAAGTCGAGGAGGCTCCCAAGAGTGCGGGTGACACGCGCATGACAATCTTGGAGCTGTCAGACCACAGTGAGTCCACGACGACGAGTCGACGCACGTCGGCGACAGCTCACAGCGAGAGCGAGGACCCGTCCGAGTCGGCGGCCGCGACCGCTACGTCCTCGCTCTTCGGCGGCCTCTCCATGTCAGGCGTGACCATGACGAGCATGACGACGACGATGGCGACCACGTCCACGACGTTCGTCGGCACTCGCGGCCTGGGAGACGAGGACGAGCTCGAGGAGAAGGCGGCGGCCCCGTGACCGACCGGGCATGTCGCGCTGCTTCATGTGTGAAGCTGTCAAGACCAGGGCAAGGTATGTGCTGTGTGACTCATTTCCCGTACACAATGAAAGCCAAAGATGAATCCACAGCCCACACGAAGCCGCGGACGATGAAGAAGAGAACAAGCGGTTGCCTTCCCACCCCACGCGGCTTCTCGCTGCTTTTCGACGGCGTTTGACGGCTGCCTGGTCTATTCCTGTCGCGCGGTGCAGCCTTCACTGGGCTTCCGTCCGTTTCCTCCTCACTCTGTATGTCTGGCCTTGCAGGTGCCTTCCTCGAGTCACTCCCCGTCCAGCCCAGCCCTTGAAGCGTCCGACCGACCAGCTCCAGCAGCGAGTGGCATCAAGATGCGCCAGAAGCTGGGCGTCGTAGGGCTGGCGCTCATGACGTACTTCAACGTGAGCGGCGGTCCGTGGGGCTCGGAGCCCATCGTGGCGGCGTGCGGCCCGCTCGTGGGCATCGGCGCCACGCTGCTGTTCCCGTTCGTGTGGTGCCTGCCGCTCGCGCTGTCGTTCGCCGAGCTCTTCTCGGCCTTCCCGACCGACTCGAGCTTCTGCACGTGGGTGGGCAAGGCGTTCGGCCGGCCCGCGGGTTTCTACGTCGGCTACTGGTCCTGGGTCGCCGGCGTCATCGACAACGCCATCTACCCGTGCCTCATGGTCGACTCGGTCTACGCCGTGCTCGTCGGGCCCGCCGCCAGCGCCACGCTCAACTCGTACGTTGTGCCCTACTGGATGTACCTCGTGCGCGTGACGGTGGCCACCGTCTTCATGCTGCCGACCATCTACAGCATCGACGCCGTCGGCCGCTTCCTGCTCGTGCTCGGCGTCGCCATGGTGCTCCCGTTCGTCGTGCTCCTGGTCGTCAGCGTCCCGCAAATCGACCCGCACAACTGGCTCGCCGTGCGCGCCGACCCCAACTGGAGTCAGCTAGTGAGCGTGCTCTACTGGAGCTACTCGGGCTTCGACGCCGCCGGCGCCTACGCTGGCGAGATCGACGACCCGAGACGCACGTACCCCAGGGCCATGGGGCTCACGGTCGCGCTCGTGGCGCTCACGTACTCGGTGCCGTTCCTGGCGGCCGCGGGCGTCGACAAGCCGCACTACACGCTCTGGGCCGACGGGTACTATCCGATCATCGCGCAGGCCATTGCCGGCCCGGCGCTGCGGTCCTGGTTCCTGCTCTGCGGCATGCTCGGCAACCTCGGCGTGTACATTGCCAAGATGACCAAGAACGGCTTCCTGCTCGCGGGGATGGCCGACCTGGGCCTCGCGCCGCCCTTCTTCATCGAGTACGTTGCCTTGCAGACCACTGGTGGCCATGGAGGAGAGTACTGATTGACGATGGCGATATGGTCTGGGCAGGCGGTCGGCGGAGAACGGGGTCCCGCAGCGCGCCATCCTGCTCTCGTATGGCATCATCGTCTTCATGGCGCTGTTCGACTTCAACGTGATCCTGGGCGTCGACAACTTCCTCTCGGCGCTCGCGTGCGTCACGGAGCTCGCGGCCGTCGCGCGTCTGCGCTTCACGCTGCCGCGGCTCGAGCGGCCATACAAAGTGGCCGTCTCGGACCGCGGGCTCGTGCTGCTGCTGGCCGTGCCGCTCGCCGTCGGCTGCTTCGTGCTCGTCAACGAGCTCACCAAGTCGCGCGTGAGTCTGGTGCTCAACGCACTGGCGCTCGCTGGCGGACTGCTCGCGCACCGCCTGCTGCGCCGCTCGGCCTCGTACCGCGCCGTCAAGCTCGCCGCGCGGCTCGAGCTCGAGCGAGGAGACTACGGCAGCTCGACGCCCAGCACGCCCATGCTCACGGGCCTCGTCACGCCCGAGCTGCTGATCGAGGCGCATGGCCTTGAGCACGGCAAGAGCAGCAAGTTCAACGCGTTCACCTGACAAGTCTTGAACCTTTTTTTATCGGCATGATATCCCATTGTATCAGTACATGATCTGGGTTTTCGGCGCAAAATTGTCGCAAATTGATGGGAATCCCAGAACCCACGTGATGAGCGAGCGCCATGTCCACGGCGAAAACGGCGACCTGGGTTTTTGCTCCGCCGCTCGAATCCGTCATCCCGCAGTCATCGTGAGCGAGTGACGAGTTCATGCGGCGCTTGATTCACGCCCAGTCATCATGAGACCATCATAGGGGTGTTTTGGAATCGGATGCAATGGTGACCAAACCGAATGCACCCAGTCCGCATTGCATGTTCAGATGCTGCCAGCATTGTCGGCGGCCTGGATGGTGGTGATATCCCGGCGATCGCAGCTGCAACCCAGCGATCCGAAGCCGGAGAGGCGGTGCCGCATGCCAGCCTGGTAGCCAGATAGATAGTTGCCCCCGTGGGATAGCAACGCTCTCTCGACGGACGTCAAGCCGCATGGCCGCTGAGAACTCAGCGCGACCAATTTTCGTGCGGCGGAGTGTCAACAGTCGCCACCGCGCCTGGTGTGGACGCGTTGAGCAGCGGCAACACCATGATGTTGGGGAGCACAAGCAGTGATTGCAGCTCCGCGGTTATACACATGGAGACTTATTCGATACAACTCGCAAGTGTAACATGATACATTTTGATTGACAGTGGCAATCGACGACACTGGTGAGTTGGGGAGGCACGAATCGAGGTTTGACGGCACCTATTTTCGTGAATCCGATGCGTTCTGCGACCATATTCACATATCCGATGCACAAGCTTGATTTCAAGGGTTTTGATTGGTTGCCGAGCGGCTATTTCAACATCGCTTATTACGAATATGGGCTCGTTCAAAAATGGGTTCAGAAGCGTCAAGTCTCTGGACCGAGGAGGACAAACGTCCAGTTTTCTGTGGCTCGGGGTGTCGGCACGAATCAAAGCGGGGCGGCGGCTTCATAACGTCGGGCATTGAAGTCGGCGATTGGCCGGCGATTGGTGTCGATGCCGACAGCGTGCTGTTCTTCGTGTGTGGAGTGAAAGGAGCGTCGTCAAAACTTTGGCGACGGATGTTGGCACGCTCCATCCCGGAACAATCAAGCGACGGGCGTACTGTATGGGTCGAATCCATCGCGGTGAGCGATTCGAAAGCGGCAATTGTTGGAGCTTTGCAGAGAAGCCTTGAAGCTGTTCTTCACGGTCATTTGTAGAGAGCTGCTGGCGTGTCCGCCAGCCTGGCAATGACCCGCCTCGTCAAGAGCACTGTATCCATGCTGTTGAGGGTTGAAATGTGTGGCTTCTTGGAGCGCTCTGCGCAGTGACACCAAGTCTCCGAAGGCGGGGGGCGACAGCGCCACAATACTCGTGGATTCCGGACCCGCATCTGCCCGATTCCGTCTGCAATCGCTGCAACTATTCATAAAATACTCTGAAAAATGGGACGGAGACATAAACCGGTCTGGACCTCTTTGGATTCCTGTCTGTTCTGTATTTTGTGTCCCGTCCAAACTGTCGTATCACTCTTTTTTTAACCTTTACACGACAGTTCGTGGCGGACACTGGTTCGATCGCTTTTGCCACAGTCAAGACAGTTGCTCGTCGGCTCCGCCATGCACATCTCCACCGGCGACGCCGCACGATGGCCGATGCCTCCGCGAACGCGCTGCCGCCCCGGATATGCGTGTGTCTCAATAATGCGCGTGGCGTGTTCGTGACGGTCGGTCATTCCCCGATTTGCCGCAAAGCGATCGCACACATTCCCCCCCCCGACAGACAAAGACACTCAAAGAGAGAACACACAAAGAGCATGCTGGTCGAGGACCTGTTCGAGCAGGAGGAGGGCTTCCCGCAGACGTGGGGCCCGCAGGAGGGACTCGTGGACTTTGTCGGCGGCCAGCCGCTCGTGGTGGGCGCCGACGACGCCGCCGGGCTCCTGGGCGAGGCGCAGTGCTTCGACCTCTCGAGCTCCGCCTTCCTGCCGCACTTGGTCACCAAGAAGGGCCTGGTCGTCTCGGCCGACCTCCCCGAAGCCGACGAGCAGCAGCAGCAGCAGCAGCAGCCGCAGCTTCCGACTCCCGCGGCCGAGGACCTCGCGCGCTATCTGCCGGTGTCCAAGCCGACCGTGTCCGTGAGCTACACGACGTCCACGTCCAGCCACTCGCTGCTGGACGGCGCCGACTTTGCGCTCGACCTGGCGGCCTTTGACGCGCAGGCGCCGGCCTTCCCGTCGCTCGAGCAGGACGAGGACGCCGGTGCGGACGGCGCGACGCGCGACGAGCAGCGCAAGCAGCGCAACCGCGAGTCGGCCGCGCGCTCGCGCAAGCGCACACGCGAGCGCATGGCGTACCTGGAGAATCTGGTGGACCACCTGATGAAGAAGAACCGGCGTCTCGAGGTGGCTGTGCAGCAGCTCTCTGGCGCTGCTGCTGTCGCTGTGGCGCCGCCCGCGCCAGTGTACGCGCCGAGCGCCATGCTGGGCGGAGGTGACGATATGTTCCGGCTCGCGTGCTAAAGGGCCGGATGGCTTGCTGGGTGACTGGCTGGCTGTTCAAAGGCCCGGCTTGTCCGGCGCATGTGAGCGAAGCGATCGATGGATGAACACGACCGACCGGAAACTCTCTTGGACGAGCACACGCCCCCCCCCCAAATATATTTATTTGCCACCTTCACGCCACGCCTTGCTCCGTGTCCGAAGCGCGTCGGGAGGAAGGAGCCTCCTCTTGCAGTTCGGACGCTTCCATTTCGTCGAGCAGCCAGGTGGCGAGTGCCATTGCATGCTCCACTCTCCAGTCCCACACACAGCCTCGTTCAAACAGTCGTTTATCATGGACTCCACGGCCCGAGACGATGCAGGCGTCGTCAGGGAGGACGCGTTGGCCATGGAGCCACTGGCGATTGAGTGACCCAATGCGATCGGCTAGTGGCCTAGACACCGCTCGACGAGCTCGGCATCTCGCAAGCGCGAAGCATTCTGGCGCCATTCGCCTTTGTCAACGGCAGAGAACCAATCGGATTATTGCCATGAGAGGTTAGCGAATCGCAGGGCTCATTGTCGACGGCAACACTCGGAGAGGGTGGTCACCATGAGGCCGCCAAGGTGTCCAAGAGCGAAGCGAATGCTCTGGAAGCGCCATGGGACCATCCGCACAGAGACTCTCGGTTTAACGCGTTGATGCAAGCTTACCCATCAAAAGCACGCGGTTGCATCTGCGCAGAATCTGATAGATTTCTCTTGGTTTCACTATGTCGAGCGACTTCAAGTGGGGCACTCCCCCGAGACAGTGCCTTCAATTCGGCAGCAGTGCCGTTCAAATTCTAGAACGATCGACTCGGCGAGGTTGGTTGGTGGCGACGGTCGGTTAGCTAACGCGTGTCAACCGCCAGAACGCCGCGTTTCAGAAATCTACCCTCTAATTTACGCGAGTGAAAATGATTTGAAGTAATATAGGATATCGTATAATGACAGGTCTATTTCGCTTTATTTTCTCGTCAATAAATGCTGACAAACGCATCCATTGTTACAAGTTATTATTATAGGTAAGATTTAAATTGACAATGCACCACTTGCGTAAACTTCGCCAATAACCGGTAGCTCCGTCAGTAACCGAATACATTCCGCGTATCCTTCATTGTGCGCTCCCCGACATGAGCTGCGCCGCACGTTGGCGCATTCGCGAATCTGCTCGTCCCCGGTCGGAGTCTCCGCTTCCTTCCTCTTCTACTCTCCACCCAGCCTCACCATGAACCCTACGCTCGCTGTGGCGCTGAAGAAGGCCGCGCGTCCGTCGGCGGCCGCCGCGCTGGGCGGCAAGCGCGGCTTCGCGTCCGGCAAGGACATTCTGTTCGGCGTGGAGGGCCGCGCGGCGATGCTCAAGGGCGCGGACCAGCTGGCGAACGCGGTGCAGGTGACGCTGGGCCCCAAGGGCCGCAACGTGGTGATCGACCAGTCGTTCGGCGCACCCAAGATCACCAAGGACGGCGTGACGGTGGCGCGCAACATCGACTTCAAGGACAAGTTCGAGAACATGGGTGCGCAGCTGCTGCGCCAGGTGGCGAGCAACACGAACGACGCGGCGGGCGACGGCACGACGTCGGCCACGGTGCTGACGCGCGCCATCTTCAGCGAGGGCTGCAAGTCGGTGGCGGCCGGCATGAACCCGACGGACCTGCGCCGCGGCATCCAGATGGCCGTGGACCACGTGGTGGGCGAGCTGGCGGCGCTGTCGCAGGACATTGATGACAAGCAGAAGGTGGCGCAGGTGGCCACCATCTCGGCCAACTCGGAGAAGGAGATCGGCGACCTGATCAGCGACGCCATGGAGCGCGTGGGCAAGGAGGGCGTCATCACGGTGCAGGACGGCAAGACCATGTTCAACGAGCTCGAGGTGGTCGAGGGCATGAAGTTCGACCGCGGGTACA
>JAADXY010000602.1:0-18279 GCA_023338065.1 Phytopythium montanum
CCGCTGCTCGAGCTGCCCGCCGACTTTGGCCTCGCGCCGTCCACCGCCAACTACAACCTGAGCCACCCGCACGCAGACTTTTAGCGCCGCCCCTGGTGAATTGGAGCCGCGACAGTGGTGAGTGGCTGCGTGCAATTCAACCCGGTTGCTTCACTTCAGAGTTCGCTCGTTGAGATGGCGAGGCACGGCGAACGAGGAGCCGAGGCTGGCGTGTGAGACGCCGGCGCAGTAAGCCGATTGGAGCCGGCTGACCGGCAAGTATTGACGAGGGGCTCGTTCCTCTGCATTAACCAGCCTACGTGTACTTGGGGTTCTGCCTTGGCGCGTATGACCACTCAGAGTGCCGGCAACCGACCAGTCAATCCATCATTGCGCTGTGTCAAGAACGTTTCGTAGCATTTGCCGTGCCCGGGTCCGCCACTTCCACCAGTTGGGGACTTCCTCGGAACTCGCCAACTGCCTCTCGCGTCGCGACCACAACTCGAGCTCCCAGCTCTCGTTCATCCCTCGTTGAGGCCTCATCTAGGTGCAGCGCATACAAGCAGCTCGTGATCTGCCCCAAGCGCTCCACGCAGTTCAACCTGACCAGGGACACGGACATCTCGTGTCCGGTGTGCTACTCGCCCGTCAAGCCGCTCACGTATGGGTTCTACGACTGCGAGTGGAAGTTCGAGGGCGTCCAGGCGACGGACGGGTGCTTCATCAGCTCCAAGTGGAAGCCGGCGACTGGACAGCAATACCACCGGTTCGATGCGGACGAACGCGCCGGGTCCGTGGACTGGGAGAGTCTGCTGATCACGGCCAAGCCGGTTGACAGCCACATTCTCATCTGCAGCATGTGCTACGACGATCTTGGTGCGCAGGGTGTTGACGTCGAGACCAAGAGCTGTGGACACAAGTTCCACAGTCGCTGCTGCCGCACAGCTGGTAAGGAGAACAAGCGCAACTAGTCGCTGGACCGGTGCCCTCTGTGCTTCAAGGCCTGGGGCGGCTTGGCGGGGGAACCAGCGGTGGAGATGCCGGTCGTGCCTGCTCCAGTCGTCCGTGAGCAGTATGTACCCGTTTGCGTGTCGATTTGTTGCACCATGTTGCGTGTTCACCAAGTGGTGGTGTTGACGTGGTGGCTGGAGAAGAGATCCTGGCTAGACGTAGACGCGAGTCGAACTAGAACCAGCAACACGCTCTCTCCGCCTGTTCGTTCTCGCTGTTGATACCCGCGTGATGGTGTTTGGGTATGTCGTGTCGCGTCTTGCAGGACGAACAAATGGGGGTTGTATCCCTGGTTGCGAGTCAAGTACGAGCGCTTCCGAGCAAACCAACGGACAGCTTGGTCCCGCACGGCCCCACGAGCTCATGCACCAACGGCAAGGCCAAGTCTCTGTCGGTGTGGATGGTGCGAGTCCGTGTTTCCGCCGCTAAAGTCCGGCCAGCTACGCTACGTGGCGGTTGTCTACTTCGCCAGCTCTCCTCTCAAACGCTCTGCTCGCTCACTCGCGAAGGGAGAAGTCCTTGTCCGCCGCCTCGGCATGCGGCGTGGCGATCGCACCCATGTGGTAGTCACCGCACGAGACGCTACCAGGTACCAGTCAGTCAGTCAGTTAGTCATTTGAGCCACTCACAGCCACTTGCAGCCACCCAGAGCCACTCACGAGGTGATGTTGATGCCGGTGAGTGCCTGCACCTGCACTGGCTGCAGCTGGTTCTTGCGGTCTCCGTGGCCGAGGCAATTGGAGCTGCCCTTGCCGAACGTGAAGACCTTGCCGTCCTCGGACAGCCCGACCGTGTACTGGCGGCCGCAGGCGACCTGCACCATGCGCTCGCCACTGAGCGCCGTCATCTCGTGCGGCTCGAGCCAGATCTTGGAGCCCCACATGTAGAGCTTGCCGTCCTCCGTCACGGCCGCCGCGTGGTCGTAGCCAGCCGACAGCTGCGTGACGCGCACGCCGGCGAACGACTCGACGATCGTCGGGATCACCTCCATGTTGTACACATCGATGTGGAGTCCGCCGCCGACGCCCAGCTGGTTCTCTGCCGGTCCACATCACTCCCAGTTGGTCAGTACACAGCCTCACTCACACCCACACAGCCAGTCAACGTACGGCTGTTGCCTCCCCAGGCGTAGACGTCGCCCTCGCTAGTGAGCGCGAACGAGAAGTCGCGACCCGCAGCGATGCCCACCACGTCGTCGTTCGAGAAGAACTCGACGGGCTCGGGCACCTCCAAGGTACTCGCGTCGCCGTTGCCCAGGCGGCCGTACTCGCCGTTGCCCCAGGCCCAGACCTCGCCGTCCGTCGTGAGCGCCACCGTGTGGAACTCGCCGCACTCGACCGTCTTGACGGGCACGCCCTGGTCCACGAGCGTCGTCAGCAGCCGCGGCGTCGGCTCGTCCTGGCCGCCGGCGTGGCCCAGCCCGCCGGCGCCCTTCATGGTCGAGCCGCCCCAGCCCCACGAGTACATCTTGCCGTCGCTGTCCACCGCCGCGGTGTAGTAGTCGCCGCACGACACGTCCACGATGCGCACGCCCTTGAAGGCCTCGACCAGGCGCGGAACGGTCTCCACGTCGGCCGTGCCAGGGCCAAGGCCCAGTTTGTTGTACTCGTTCGAGCCCCACATGTACAGCTGCCCGCTCTCGTCAACTGTCGGGTGTCAGCGTTAGCGTCCCGCTGTCTACAGACGCGCAGATCCAAGCAAGCAAACGTACCGGCGGCGCTGTGCGTGGCGCCGAACTCGAGCTGCGTGACGCCCTTGCCGTCGAAGGCCTCGAGCAGGCGCGGAGACAGCTCCTCGTACGAGCTGCGCAGCCCCGACTTGACGAATGACCCGTGGCCCAGCTGGCCCAGCGAGCCCGCGCCCCACGTGTACACTGCGTGCGTTCAGGTCGCAGGGATCGCGTGTCAGATCACCCACCAACCTACAGCAAGACCTGCGCTTGGATGCATAGATCCACACCGCGACGTACCGCTGGACTGTGAAGACGAAGACATCGCGCGCGACAGGCGCAGCACCGACGCGGCGCGGCGCGCGGAAGACGCGGAGTTCCCACGCACGGACGCGAGCAGCGCGCGCGCGACGACCAGGTGCACCATCTCGAGTCTGAAGCTTTGGCAAGTCGATTGATGATCGTGGGTGGGCAGCTTGCTTGCCGTTCGCGCGACCTTCGCACGACCTTCAAACGACCTTCAAACGACATGAGTTTGATTACCATCTGGGTGTTTCGTCATAGTGACTTCAATTTGCTTTAGTGACAATCCGTTATTTGGATTAGTGACAGGCACTTCGACCAGCGCTTCATGACGACGCGGGGCAATGCGCTCGGCGTGGATGCGTGCGGCATGGAGGTGCTGACGAGCTCGGCGAGCCAGCAGGTCATGATGGAGTGGGAGCGCGAATACATGGAGCGCTGCGTGGCCGCGCTGGGCATCCGGCAGGGCGTCGACCGCGTGCTCGAGGTCGGCTTCGGACTCGCCTACTCAGCGTCTCGCATCCAGAGCTTTGGTCCGCGGCAGCATACCATCATCGAGTGCGACGAGGCGGTGCTGCAGCGCGCCGACGCCTTCGCAGGCGCCCACTCGAGCGTGCGTGTCGTTCGCGGCACGTGGCAAGCCGCGCTACCGGCGCTCAGCGAGTTCGACTGCGTCTTCTTCGACGACTTCCCGCTGCCGGAGCTGCAGCAGCCGCGTCACCCACGCGCGCGGTGCGTTGCGGTCTGATGCGTTCACCTGCGTCTGTGCGTCCGGCTTACGTCATATGGCGGCGGCGGCGCAGCTCAAGGTGGCACGAGTTCCTGGACGTGGCGCTGCAGCATGCGGCAGCTGGCGCGCGCATCTCCGGATACCTCGCGCGGCAGGTCGACCTCTCGCGGCCTGGGTGCTCCGTCCGCATCGAGCCATTCGCCGTACAAGTTCCCAGCAACTGCGACTACTTCCCGTACGAAACGGCGCTCGTGCCAGTGATCACGGTCGTCGATTCGGACGCAGCGAGGAGGCCGCTGGACGCGTTCGCACCCGCGCGACGCTCGCGTAGGTTCGTCCAGGCGTTCGAGAAGGCACAGCAGGCACAGAGCAGCGACGAATACTGCTACAGCGATGGAGACGACTTGGCGAAGCGAGCGAGCAGCAACGACGCGAGTCAGGCATCCGCCGCGAGGTACGCGGGCCCTGAGGCCCGTCGCGCGTTCTTGCGGTTGCTGCGGGAGGCCAAGGCCAGGAGAGCCGCTGTTGACACTCGGGCTGACCGGTAATAAGGCCTCGAGGTCCATGGATAGTGGTAAGCTGAGCTGGCATCGGTGCATCCATCTCGGTTGAAGGGGTGCCGGCCTCCAGCCAGCACGGTTCGTTTGCAGGAAAGCAGGACGCTTTCATCCGGACAAGCCTACAATTTCAACGTGCTTATCAGCTGCTCTGTCCCGCGCTAACTGTCCCTTTCACAAAAGGACAATCCACTCGCAGACAGACGCACTTGCCGCAGCTGCGGCAACTAATTGGCCGTCGTCCGCCATGGAGCGTCTGCCGCCGCCGGCGGGCTACTTCCTGCGCTCGCCGTCGCGCACTCCGCCGCCCTCTCCGCTCCTACGGACGGCCTCGCCGCTCCGCAGGCTGCCGGCCGTGGCCTACGCGCGCTCGGCGTCCCACCCGCGGCCGCTGCCGCCTGCGTTCTACCGCGTCCCGCCTCCCCCGCCAGGCTTCCACCGCCTGTCTCCGCCGCGCATGGACCTGCCTCCGCTGGCTCGCTCGCCACCTCGCTCGCCGCCCCGATCTCCTTCCCGATCTCCGCCTCGAGTTGCTACCCGATCGCGGTCCGAGTGGCGAGCGCCACCGCCGCCGGCCACTGCCACGAGCTTCCAGCGCGGCAGGTCTCTCTCGCACGATGACCCGCGCCCGCCTTCGACCCGTACTGAACCTGCGACCGCATCGTGGCGAGACAAGAAGCCACAGCAGCAGCAGCAGCAGCAGCAGCGAGCGCCGGCCCTGGCGAAGCGCGTCATGTCCCTGTCGGCCTTCTGCGGGGAGGTGCTGGACGCGCACGGCAAGCTGCTACCGAGCAGCAAACGACCGCGGACGCCCAACATGCCGATCCCGACGCCGCTGCTGTTCCGTGAGACCCCCGAGGAGTTCGAGACGGCCTTCCGCAACTGGCTGCGGCGGCGCAAGGACATGCACGTCGACGACCTGCGCGCGGATCCGAACAAGGAGCGCGTCTTCCGCTTCTCGTTCGCCTACTCGCGTCTGCCCACGTCGGCGTGGTACAAGGACGGACCGCCGACCAGCAGTCGCCGGCTGGAGCCGAGCGCGGCCCGGAGGGACTCGAGTGCGACCCGGAGCGACCCGAGCGTGACCCGGAGCGATCCGAGAGATAGCCGGAGGCCCAGTTTGAGACCCGTAGCCGACCCCATGCCGCCGAGGGCCAAGCCGTACAAGCGGAGCCGGTCCGCCGAGCAGGAGAAGAACGTCCGCGTCCAACCAGAGACGGAGCCGGAGCCAGAGGCCAAGCGGCCGAGGAGGGCGTCCCCGCGCGACCCGAGGGTCCGACACGATGCCGCGGGTGATACCAGCTGGACAGCTGCGATCGCACGAGAAGCACTCGGGGCTAGAGACGACGACGACATTGACGGAATACCCATCAGTGACATCGAGGCGCAGGCCTTCTTGTCCAGATCTGCCGCCGTTCCCTCGACAAATCAGGTCAATGGCAATGGCGCCTTCACGAAGCCAACGACGCCACCATCCACGAAGACAAGCAGAGCGGTCGCTCCTCCAGCCAAGGAGAAGCCCCAGCAGTCAAACAAAGCTGCGAAAGCCAACAGGAGAGCTAAACAAGACGCCGGCTTTGACGAGGCCATGCCCAAGTGGGCAGCCGCGCTGCTTCGGCGTGTGCAGGACCTCGAGGATGAAGTGCGCGACCTTCGCCATCAGCTGGGAGGGCAGGAACCCAACTGCGCGACTCAAGACTGCAGAGAGGCTGACTCGATCAAGGTCGACCACGACGATATCTCCAAGGACGACTGCCTCGCCGAGCAACCGACGAACGGCGACGCGGCTCACGACGGCAGCGACGCCAGCGACGCCAGAGACCTGGTCAAAACGCAGCTGGCGGCCGCCTACAACGACTTGAACGACGAGATCCTGCTGAACGAGCACGCAGTGGCCGAGTCGGACGAGTTCGTGCGCGACATGATGGCGACGGACGAGCGGCAGGCGCGCGAGCTGCAGGGCCAGATTCACGAGCTGCGCGCCGCTATCGAGCAGCAGAAGAGCAGGCGTGACGAATCGCTCGCCGCGCTGGTCGCCCACTGCTGGAAGGACCGGCGCGCAGCGCTTGCAGACCTCCTAGCAGTGCCACTCAATACGCAGGACGTCATGGACATCCTGCAGGCGAGCTACGCCAAGTGCGCGCGTCTGGCGGCTCAGGCTAAGCGTTTGGCGGCCAATAGCGGCGGTGAGTCGACTGCCGAGGAGGAGGAGGAGGCGGCGGCGGTGGCGAGAGTTCGGCTGGAGCGCGAGCAAGAGGCCGAGTACGCACTGCTCCTCACCGCCAGCGAGCGCGTGCGCGACATGGTGTGTTCGCTGCTGGACGCGCAGTCGTGAGTCGGTTACTCGGTGTGTTGCAAGGCGAGCGGGAGGAGACGACGGCGACCAGGATACAACGCGTCGAGGCTGCGTTGGTTGCCGCCTAATTCTCCGCACTCCCGCACGATGTTATTTAGCCTGTCCTGCACTCGGTGCCTAATAAATACTCCTCCTTGACGCAACACGCGGCGGCTATCGGTCGCCCAAATCGCTTCCGCTGCTGCTGCTGTTGCTGCCGCTTCCGCTTGTGGAGACGCTGTCGGTGATGAACCGGTCCTTGACGTACGGATAGTAGACGAGCAGGGCGACCATGAAGAGCGCGACGCGCTCGAGCGCGCCGGCCGCGTGGCTCTTGTCGGCCAGGTAGAAGGCCGTGGAGGTCACGTTGGCCATCTGCTTGACAGCCACGACCCAGAGGCGAGCCCACTGGCCCATGCCCACGGCCACGAGCAGCACGACCACCTCGGCAGTATTGAATACGCTGACGCCCATGACAACGCGGGCCACGCCCAGCGTGAGCGCGGCGCAGCTCCAGGCAACGACGGCCGCGTCCACGTCTCTTCCCGTCCGTCCGGGTTTGACTGGTGCCGAGCTGCTTGAGCGCCGGAAACAGCCGAAGCCGAGCGAGAATGGCAGCGCGCGAGCCAGCGCATCACCCACGTCTGTGGCCGTGACGACGAGCAGGAAGAGCGCGAACTGCTGGCGGTAGGCGTCCGTGACTGGCGCGCGGTCGATGGCGTCGGCGGCCGTGATGAGCGGCGCGGCGAGGCAGAGCAGCCCGAGCGCGTCGCCCAGCACGAGCAGCAGACTCTCCATCACGCGGCGGCTCGTCATGACGCGGAAGACGAGGACGGCGCAGGCCGCCACGAGCGTCACGTACAGCGAGTCGACCAGCTGATCGTCCGCCAGCAGACCCACGCGGTAGCGCAGGAAGGCGTTCATGGCCGCGGCCAGCACCGAGCCCTGGTACACGGCCAGCACGAGCGCATCACCCGCCGAGGGAGCCAGCGCGCCGCCTACCGCGCTGGCAAGCGCCGCCTCGCACGTGGCGCCAACCACCACGGCCCACGCACTGTCGACGGTCGAGAGAGCGGTAGGAGCCAGCCAAAAGGCCATCCCTACGCCCACGCCGGCCAACAGCACGCCAAGCATCAGCGCAGGCAACAGCCACGACCCGCAGAAGCCGCGCCAGCGCGCTGGTCGCTCCATCACGAACGTCTTTGGGGTCTGTGCCTCGACTAGACGAAGCGCGTACGTGGCCGGTGAAGGCGATGTTGTCGGCTCAAGCCGCCTTCTCCTCCTCCTTCTGCGGTCGGGGCCTGATGACAGCGGTGTCCGCGGGTCTTCCACGGCCAGCAGCAGCTCCCCCGAGTGCGGTGGCGGTCTCCTTCCCGTCTCTAAGTCGCCAACGCCCTCCTCATCGTCGTCTCCTTCATCCTGTTCGTCATCGTCGTCTCCCTCCTCCCCGTCGGCTTCTCGGCCGGTGTCCTGCTCTTCCTCGCCCTGCTCGCCGTCGTTCAGCGCGAGCAACAGCCGCGCGCGCACGCGGAACATGAGCCACGACCACTCGAGCGCCGCGAGCGCCAGCAGCGCCTGGCCCAGGAAAAGCAGCGCAAACAGACGCGAGTACTCGACCAGCAGCAGCGCGCCGAGCGGCAGTACCAGCAGCGACAGCAGCGGGAACAGCGTGGACGACAGCGCGGGCGACCAGCTGCGGTGCAGCGGCGGCAGCGGCGCGTCCGCTGAGCGCCTCGGGCTCGCCATATTGGGGTTGGGAGCTGGCGGTCTGCGTTTTAGTACAGTCGCGCGCTTATGTGGATTAAAATTTACGTCATAAAGATGCATACAATTTGCAAAATGCGACATGTCGCTTACGGCATTCGGATTCGCTGAAAATGCGGAGACCGCGAATTTAGACCAATGGAAATGCGGACGACTCGACTGACTCGTTTTACTTACGATATTTTTGTGGTCGTTCTTCAGCGTAGTGTGCGGCGTGCGAAGAGCTCAACCACGCCCGACATCCTCAGTGCCAGCCACCACGTCCATGAGGAATAACTACCGCGACTGCCCAGGCAAGCAGTGAACTTGCTGCTACAGACTGTCCACTGCGGACGCGCGCTGCGCTGGACACCGCTGGCTGTTGTTCCCTGTTGTCGATTGGCCAAAACTCCGTAGCGACCGCCTTTTCAGCAAATCCAAACGTCGCATTCCGAGCCGTTACGGTACCGTACCAGTCCACTGTCGGCGTGCGACCATCTGCCCACATTTTAATCACTGCGTTCGCTCGCTCTCCGCAGAGATTAATCGCACACATTGCCGCCCCCTTCGACGCCGCCGCATTGGCGCCGACGCCGCTCGCCCTCCGGCGCCCGGGCGCCCGCCCTCCCGCTCCCTCACCCCGCCCTCTCCCGCTTGATGGATGGCTCCGCCTCGGCGTGCTCGCCGCGCCTCTCGGCTCCCTGGCGGCGGCCGCGCGCGCGCCGCCTCGGCCCGGTCTGCGCGGCCTGCGCGCTGCTCGCGCTGGTGGTCGCGGCCATCCAGGCGGGCCACCCGTTCCTGCTGCTGCCGCTGTGCCAGCTGGCCGTATCGCTCGGCGGGCTGGAGCTCGTCTGGCTCAGCTTCCGCGTGCGCGCGCGGCTATTGCTGGCGCTCGGTGCCGCTCTGCCCAGCCAAGAAGACCGCGAAAACCCCGGAGCTCAACAACGGACACAAGCCGAGTACAGGCGCGCGCTGGAGGCGGCCGTGACGCCCTCAGGCTTCGCGGTCAAGTGGCTCGCGGACAAGACGCCGGTCACGATCGGCAAGGACGTGGTCGTGGCGCTGGCGCTGTCGCTGCTAGCCTCAGCCGCGGTCGTTGCACTGGTGATCCTCTGCCTGCCGCTGCTGGTCACTCTTCCGAAGTACGGACTCCCGTGGTGGCTCGTGGTCGTCACGGGCGGCATGGGCGCCTTCCTCGGCGCGCTGTCGGCCTTCCTCTCGCCCACGGGGCCCGACGGCGTGCTGCTGCTCGTGCTGCAGGGCTGTTTCGCCTTCTCGCGCATCAACATGTTGGTCGCGCACTACCAGTACAGCCAGGCCAGCGACCCGGAGGTCATCGACGACCTGTACCTCACGCTCACGGGCTCGTGCCTCATGATCGCCTGGCGCATCGTGTCGAGCACGGACGTGCTGCACACGCTGCTGTCAGCGCTGCTCGACTCGGTCGTGCTCGTCTACGTGCTCGCGACCATGATGGAGATCGCCGACTTCGTCGACCACCCGAACGCACACGAGCTCCCCTTCTTCTTTTCCACCTTCTTCCTCGTCGTCGCGGCCGGAGAGCTCGCGCGCTGGGCCTTCCACACTCTCGTGACCGACTCCAACAACCCTAGCGCCATCGCATCCGGCTGGAGGTCACGATCGAACCAGCGGCGACGAGTCCAAGACAAGAAGTGCGGACCACTGATGCTCACCATCGGGGCCGCGGTTGTGTCCGTTATGGCCGCGTGCGTCGTCACGGGCATCGCCTTCGCCTGCTTCCCGCGTCTGTACCCCGACCGGATCGCTCTCCTGGGGCTATTCCCGCTGGCCGTCGTCGTCTCGCAGGTCGGCCAGGCAGTGCTGGCCATGGTCAAGGACACGGCGCTCGCGACTGGCGAGCCCGCAAGCTGGTCCGTCTGGCGCAGCGGCATGTTGGAGCTCATGAACCCGTTCCTGCTCGCGTGGATCGTGGTGCACCCGTACTCCAAGTACCTGCTCGCGGCCGCCTCGGACTACGAAAATGGGGGCTCGGGATCAGGGCGGGGGTAGTCTCCAAGCAGATAGGAGGCATCGAGCAGCATATTTATTGGCGCGGAGGACCTGTGGCCGACAGCATCCGCGATTGAATGACAACAGTGGCGACTCAAAAGCGACCGCTGCCTCTTTCACGACATGCTTGCATGTCTTCATTCTTCCGACGGTTCGACGACGGTGGTCCACCCGCCGCTTGTCTGCTGTTGGCTGCTCGCTGTCGTCTCTTGCTCAACGTCAAGCTCCGCCTCGGCCTCGCGCTCCTCCTGCTCCTTCCGCCGCAGCTTCTCCGCCACGTTGAACACGCCTGACAAGGTTCATGGCATGGCAGCAGTCAGAAATAGCACGACGATGGTGCCAAGAGCAGCATACACGCACCGTTCGTCTGTTTGCGGCAGTTGAAGCACCGCGACGACTTCTTGAAGTGCTTGAGCGCGCACGTCTCGCAGAAGAAGTGTCCGCAACTACGTAGCAGGGCAGCATTTAGTCAGAATACTGACTGGTCACTAAAGTCACGACCACCACCAAGCGAGTCGTACGTGGTCTCGACAGCGTTGCGGAACGGGCCGCGGCAGATGGTGCACGCAAACTGCTCCTCGTCGTCGCTCTTGATCAGGTACTTGTCGTCGTCGTCGTCCTCGTCCGCGTCCGGGTCTGCCGCATCAAGCATCAAGCAAGTTAGTTTCAAACACTGACATGGTCATTCCAGCGGGAGACTCACCTCGACCCTCAAGCAGGCGCTTCTGGCGCTGCCGCTCCTTGTCCGCGTACTCCTTCTCGATCTGCCAGCCGCTCTTGTAGTCGCCGCGGTCGTGCAGGAACTTGCAGCTGTCGCCGTAGCCGCAGAAGCCCGTCTCCTTGTAGTCCTTGCAGATATCCGGCTGGTAATCGAAGCGGCTGATGGCGCGAGCCCACGTCTGCGCGCGGATCGGGCCCTGCGTGCTGCTCTCCACCAGTCCAAGCGTCAGTTAAGAGCCTCACTGTCGGTAACGACACCGTTACGCACCCAGTGTACTTGTTCATGCCGACCTGCGACTCCTTCTTGTCCACGTAGTTCTTATAGGCCGCCTGCCCGCGGTACACCTTGCCGCTCTCCTGCTCGGCGCTGCCGTCGTGGTTTGCCTGGATGCTGCGCTCTAGGATCGCGCGCGCGTCCCTAGCAAGCAGCAACCGCAGTACATGCAAACACGGTGTCAGCTCACTGTTGGAGATAGACCGTTAGGTACGATGACAAGAAGGCGCACCGGTCCTTCTCCGTGTCGATCTGCGACTCGTAGGTGGCGGCGCCCGCGTACTGCTGCGGCACAACCTCGCGCGACGACTCGACGCGCCGGCTCTCCACCACGTTCTTCGTCCTCTTGCCGCTTCCTGTCTGTCCGGCAGCGTTCTCCAGCGCGTGAGCTTATGCGCATGGAGTCTTGTCATCACAGCAGCCAGAGATCAAGGCAGACGCACCGAGAAGCTGTTGAGCTTGCGCTTGTCTCGCGCGCCAAGCAGTGCCGCCACGTCCAGATCGTCGCTGCCAGCAGCAGCGGATGAGGGCGACGCGTCCGCCTCCTCATCCTCCGCCGCGCGCTTGCGCTTGCTCTTCTTGCCCTTGGCGCTGCGCGTCGCGAACATGACAGCCGTCCTTCCAGTCCGAAATTGCACTCTTCATGTGCAGGTGTACCATGTCGGGTCACTATTCCGAGGGAGCAAAATTGAAATGTTCTGCGACAGAATCCGTATGAACACCGACCCATACAGCCGGAGTTGTCGAAGGAGCCAACACCAAGCAAAGGCAAGACACGCATGACTCCTGCCTGCACTGCCTTACAGTCCTGTTGATGCTCTGCAACTCGCTCGATGTCGCTTCGTTATTGCAGAGTCAGGTGGGCATAGTGAGCGGGAGATAGATGCGGTCAAATGAACTACAGAGGACGAGATTCTCGGCATCAACGCCCGAGCGAGCTCTTTCAGTCAAGCATGTATGTCGTGTTGCTGTGCGTATTATCTGCCGCTGGCTGTAGCAGGGAGGCGGAGCACGGAACTGTTACCCCGTGCACTCACTCACATCCTCGCGGTTCAGACGGCGCCGGCGGTCTGGAGCAGCGGCAGCAGCTGTCCGTTCTTGTTGAGCTTCTGCACGTCCGAGTTGCCGCCGACCGAGTTGCCGCCAATGAACGTGTTGGGCACCGTGCTCTGGCCCGTGAGGTCCTTGAGCGCGTCCTGCAGGTCGTCGCCGTCCGCCACCTGGTCCAGCTCGATCACCTCGAACGCGGCGTCCAGATTTCTCAGCAGCGCCTTGGTCTTGGCGCAGTACGGGCAGTAGCTCTTGCTGTACACGACCACGGGCGTCGCCAACACCTTGGCCTCCACGGTCTCACGGGCGCTCACCATCTTGCTGTGTTGGAGGGGGGGGGCGGTCTTGTTGCTTCTGAGGTCGCTTGGGACTTGGGCGTCGGATTCAGGAATGACCTCGAGCTTCAGTTGTCATCGTCGACATTGGTGTTGGTTGTGGAAAAAGGTAGGAAAGGAAAACCCCGTGTGATTGGGCGAGCGTCTCCAAATATCCGCGAATCGGAAAGAGGACGCGATGCTTTCTCGGCTGATGATTGGCGGAAAAGACTGGATTACGTGATGCGCGTCGGTCATGGGCTGCTGCGACAGCGCGGCGACATCACCGCTCTCGACAATCATCACCTCGGCTTGATCTCGTGGCGGTCACGACCATCTTCACAGCACGAGGCAGCCACGTTGCGAACGGATTGCTCTCATGCCGAGGACATCTCGAAGTGCGTAGTGCTCTCCGTGAAGCTGAAGCCTCTACGACGAGGCAAGATCTTGCGGCTTGATCATACCGGAAAATACCGATAAACCGGTATGCAACCGGTTCTACCGGAGACCGAAGCGTCGCGGCGACTTCAACATCAACATCGCATGACACCACCTTGGAGCAACTTGCCAGCGGCGACGTCGATCGGCCAGCCATGAGCGCGCTGCCGCGGCGCCACCGCGGCGCGCACCTGCCCGACTTTGTGCGCACGCTAGAGACCGTAGGCGGAAAGGCAGCGGACGCACGCGCGGTACGCCGGAACCTCGCTGCGCTACACCCGCCGCCGACCAGCTCAGACTCTTCCTCCGGAACCGTGTTCGCCAACCTGGCCGTCTGGATCGACGCGACCGTGCGCGCCAGCTCCTTCCATGCAGGCCCCGCCAAGCTGCGACTCTACGCCGCCTTCCTGCGCGTGCTGGTGCGCGAGCTCATGCCCGACGACCGCCTGCGCGAGTGTGTACAGCAGATCGACGCCTACGTCGCGTACCTGCTAAACGACGAGGATGCTGCCGAACCGGTCGCGTCACCGCACAAGCCAGCAACACGACCGTCTCCTAGAGGAGTCCGCGACCCGTCCATTCCGCCGTACGTACCCGTCAAGATGGCGCTGGCGCCGCGTCACCAGCCCATGGCCGCGCTCCTGTCGCCTCGAGTACTGCAGCAGTTCCGGAGGTCAGAACCATCGGCCGTCGGTCCTCCATCGCCGCTCAAGCGCCCGACGCGTCCGTCAAAGCCCGCAGCCACTCGGAGCACTGTTATACCCAGCCAGAAGACGCTCATCGAGCTGAGTGACCACGAAGAAGCCATGCTGGAGCTCGCGCTCTTCTTCCAAGAGAGCGTCGACCAGCTCGCGGCAGCCGCGCTGCGATCTGGTACAGCATCCAGTATCGACTGGGCTACGCGATCGAGGGCGGGGCAAACGCTAGCAACACCCTCCAAGGCGAAGACGTCTCCCATACTCACGAGTCGGTGGCCACAACTAAGCGTCGAGGCGAAGAAGCGCGCACTTGCGGGCATCAAGCGCCGACTCACACGGCAAAAGTTCTTCGGCTCGTCCGACATGTCCGACTCGACACTCAAGCACAAACCCGACGGCATCAACAGCACTCGGACAACAGGAGAGCCCCGCCATCCTAGTCGCGCGTCTCATACAGTGATCGAGCCGTCGAAGTACCTGACGCTCGTGCTGCTGTGTCTCCACGAGACGATCCGACGCGCCAGCGTCTTCACGCAGGAGCTGGCGCAGTTCGCGTGGCTGCACCTGTGCGAAGAGCCGCTGGGGGCGTTCGAGCGCGCGCTCGAGGACGTCGAGAGGCAGCGGACCACTGCCTCGGACGACCTCCAAAGGCTGCGCAGCGCCAAGGAGCAGCTGCAGACGGCCATCCACGAGTGCGAGGCGCGCATCCAGCAGCTGCAGACGCGCAACATGGCGTCCATGCGGCTCTGGCGGCTCGAGCAGCGAGAGGCCGACCACTTTGCGAGAGAGGAGCAGTGGCACGGACAATGCAAGGCGCTCATGCTGCGCAGCCTCGCGCTGGTCGCAGCAGAGGTCAACGTCCCCACCTGGTGCGAGCTCGTAGGCTCCACCGACATCGATTATCGAGACAGTGGAGGGCAGAGCGGCAAGGAAGCGATCGATACTGGCGGCAACTGCGACGATTTGGAGGAGACGACGGACGGTGAGCAGTCGAGAGGTGCCAGTCGCCAGCCAGACCGACTGGCGCTCTTAGACTCTCCTCGATACGAGTGTCTCGCACCTGGAGCTGCGCTGCTTGACGATCGGTTGCGCTTCCAGCTCACGTACGTCTCGCACTTGCTCATCCTGTGCCGCAGCTACTTGCACCTGCACGAGCGTCGAGCGGCTCGCGATGTGGTCGAAGCGACTGAGACGACCATCGACATAGCCGAGGAGGTTGGTGGTGACGGTCCAACTACCACCGCCACACTCGAGACGTCGTCGGACTCGCCTCCAGGCTCTCCAACATCCGCAAGCCGCTTGATCGCCAGCATCTCGCGCCACGAGCTTGAGACGCTGCGGGAGCTGAGCGAGGCCCTCCGCGCCATCGAGGTTGTATACGCCGCCACAACAGGCGAGAGACCGCTATACACTGGCGGGGGAGGCGTGGCTTCAACCCCAGGACTAAGCAGCTGCTGCCGTCTCCGCGACGCCGCCACGCAGTTCCCTGAGGCGCTGGACGGCAATCTTGACAGCCTCACGGGTCCTCGCGCGTTCCTGCGGTCGCTGGCGTTCTGCACCATCGCAGCCACGAGTTTCGCCGGCGCGTCGTCGTTCGTCCCAGCAGCGACCGACCTCGCTGGAAGCTCCGCCAACAGCTCAAGCCATGGCACTCCCCGCGCCAGCAATGCTCCTGCTGGAAGCGGTCGACGACGAGGGAGCGCCATGTTCAAGCTGCAGGGACTGGCAGTCGACTCGTCAACCGAGCAGCAGCCTCCGAAGGTGATGATTCGACTGGACAGAGCGGTGCACAAGCTCCCGAAGCACATGAAGGAGCTGCTGCTGCTGCTCGAGCCATCTCAAGCACTTGGCTCCGCTGCTACCTCTCCGTTCACCTCGATGCCATCGACCACCAGTGTCAGCAATGATGTCGCTCTATCAGAAAGCGAGCTCGTGACGCGCATTCAAGCGATCTACAGCCAACTCGCTCAAGCCACGAACCTCACCTCAAGCTCCTCCGCATCGACTTCTTGGTCTCTTCCATCGTCATTATCTCCCTCACCTCAGAGTAACCTGTCACCTCCGCTCGGGATCTCCCTCGCCGGACTCGCCTCCTCTCCACATCGATCGCGGCCAACCACCGAATTGTCAACTTCCAGCACTCTCCACTCCCCCGAATCGCTGGTACAAGAGGTCTACGCGCTGTTCCTGGACGCGGCAGAGGGCTCCATCGCCTTGACCGAGCGCGAGTTCGTCCGCTTCTTCGCCAGCATCCAGCTCTTCCTGTCCAAGGCCGCGTCCAGCTCTGGAGCGCCGTCATCAACCGCGACTCCCCGACCAGGCGGACGACTAACTGCGCCGGTCTGCCACGAAGTCATCCACTTGTTCGCGACCCTGACCAAGCTGTACTACCTGCCAGCGCCTGACCGTTCCGCGGCGCTCGTCCCTCGGCGGCTGTTTGAAGTTGTGACCTACTGCCAGCGGGTGCTCGACCACGTATCTGTCGACAAGGAGCGGCTGCAGGTCGCTGGAGGCCGCGCCTTCGACATTTGGGTCGCCGCGTCATCTTCTCCGCCGTCTTCTCCACCCCCGAGCTTATTGTACCCTGAGGAGAGCGCTTGCGCTCCTCCATTGACACCGACAGGAGGTCACAAGCTGACGCCTTCTGCCCAGCCTCAGCCACACGTCCTCCTGGACTCGGCCAAGCTCCTGCTAGTCCACATCGCGGGCATCTCCACCTCGCCATCGTCAATCCTCTCGCTTGAAGATAGCGCACATCAACTTGATGCCCTCGCTGCCCCAGCGACCGTGTCACTAGCCAACGCGACAACCCCAGCTCCATACAACCAGATCACCTCCACCAGCAAGTCCACGCTAACGGGGCAGTACCAGCAGCCGAACGGACTGCTGACAGACGCCATGATCCTCCCACTGCAGGCCGCCGTCGCAGTGATCGCTCGCGCGTGGCTCGAGCGTCTCGCTGAGCTCCAGAAACCGCTACGAGTCGCCTTCAAGGCAGCTTTGACAGCGAACGGGGACCGCCCAGTACCTGCAGGCAAAGCTGATGACGGACGCCTGTCCTTCTCCGAGTTCCTGCACGTTATGACCAACGGCCAGCCTCACTCCTTGGCATTGCGAGCGTCGTCGTCAGCATCTACATCGCCTTGGGAGTCGACTGGAAGCACCGCCAGTGCCGACCTAACATACAGTCAACTCGCGCAGTTGTACGCGTCCGCGATCTCGACCGACAGACACCACCACTCACCTCCTGGTGGAGCTCAAGACGATCCCTCGTCGCTACTTGGCGCGCGGTGGACGACGTTGGCGAGGATCGTGGCGGACGAGCTAGACTTGACCAACGTATGCAACCGGTTCTCTCTAGCCGACATGCGCAGCATCGAGCACGCGGTCGTCGGGCCATCCGCGAGGTCTGGAGGCAGCGGAGCCGTCGCCACAGCTCTGCTGGATCTCCAGGCTCCCGTCTCCTCTATACGGCACTCTGCGCTGCTCCCTTGGCTGCTGCGGCCTCCGTACTCGATGCCAGTGGAGGGATCGGCGCCAGCGACTGCCGCGGCCTTGACGAAGTCCTGGACGACCCACCGTTCCGTTATGATGGAGCGGTTTGTGGGGGCGGCGCAGGCGGAAAGCAGCGCCATCGACGGCGTCCTCAGCTGGCAGAGCGGGCTGATGCGGTCCCGACTAGTCGACAAGTTGGTGCCGCGTCGTGCTGACGAAGACGCGGTCGTGAGCAGGAAGATGACGGCCAGCAACGGAGCCAACTTGGTGGCAGAAGGGGGACTACGAGGAGGAGAGACATCCGAGCCGAGTGGCGAGAGGAAATCGACGGCGACGGCCCCTGTTGCACGCCACGAGCAGCTCAGCGAGGAGCAGATTGCCGTCAGTTGGGCGGCGGTGTACTCCCTCCAGCTGGAGCACGCGCGCGCACATCAGCTCGTGGGTATGGCAGACCGGGTGGGAGCGAAACAGCAGCAGCAACTACAGTCGGCAAAGGTGCAGAAGGCCGTCGGGACGACGACGAAGGCGGTCACGGCTGCGTCTTCGGCTCCCAAGTGATAGGGCCCACCATGACCTGGTGATGCAGCAACAAGTTGTGTTGCATAGCGATTGCTCTCTCAATACCAGCGCACGAAGCACCATCACCGCCTCACACGCACCTTTCGGTTGAAGATGGCTGACACGATCATCGTCTTCACCCTTTGATCTCAGCCTAGTCGCTCCAGATCTCGTAGCACAGAGGACACCGATCGAGCGACTGGCTGCGCTGGTTCTCCATAGCCGTCGTGCTGCAGCAGCGACTGTGGAACTTGTGGCCGCAGCTCTTGGTCTCGACGTAAACGCCTCTCGATCCCCAACTTGGCGTAGCACATGCCGCACGTGACTCGGTGGCTGTCGACAGGCTTGACCGTGATCAGCAAACTCTCTCAGTC
>JAADXY010000603.1:0-18235 GCA_023338065.1 Phytopythium montanum
CCGTCAGCTTGAGACCTTGGTACGTCGCGTTGCCGCTGGACGGAGAGGTCATACCCGTCAGCATCGAGATGAGCGTCGTCTTGCCGGCTCCGTTGTGGCCCAGCAGACACGTGATCTGGTTCTTGTACATGGTCAAGTTGACGCCGTTGACAGCGACCTTCTCGCCGCCAGGAATCTTGAACACCTTGCGCAGCTGCTGCACCGACAAGGCTTCACCGCTGCTCTCCTGGTTGCGGAGGTCCGCGTTCACCGGCTCGAAGTTCGGGTTCACGTTGAGCACGACGTCGTGCAGCAGCGGGCCTTGCGTGGTCGAGATGACTCCAGCGCGGCGACTGCGCCAGTAGGATGGCGAGACCGGGAAGTACCACTTGAGCGCCGTGCCGTACTCCTTCGGCATCACCTTCTCGAAGTAGAGCCCGAGAACCGTGTACACGACCGCGTCGACCAGGAACATGAGAAGCGCCGTGCTCAGCTTGAAGTTGCCGTTGACCTCACTGATGTTGCCGAAGGTCACGCCTGCACCAGTCGCCTCGGCGTCAGAGATGACGGTGATGCCAAACGAGAGCGCAACCGGCGACAGGATGCAGGCAATGTTCTTCGATCCCTCGGCTGATGTGGTCGAGAACGCGACCGAGACGAAGTACATGACGAAGAAGAGCACCATGCCGACAAACGATCCGGTCCGAGCCTTGCTGAAGATCGTGCTCATCAAGAACGCGAACCCGAGGACGCTCAGCCCGAACAGGAAGAAGAAGAGGAACATGATGATCGGAGAGCTGCTCGCGAACAGACCCGCCATGCCTGCCACCGCTTGAAGCACCGCGGCCAAGAGCAGGATCACGAAGTACGTGATGAACCAGCTGATGATGATCGCCTTCTCCTGGATGCCCAGGATCTTCATGAACTCGCGCATGCGCGACTCCTTCTCTTGGATGAACGCCACGAGGATCTTGGACAGGTTGAACAGGTACGACATGATGAACACGAGCGCGAACACTTGCGCGATGCTGTCGTAGAACGCCGAGGAGACGTAGTTCTCGACCGGGAACGGAGCGATCACCGCGCCAAGGAACGGCTGGGGAGCCTGTCGCAGCGGAGTCAGCAGCAACTCCTTCGTCTCGTCCGACAAAAGGCCCGCCAAGCTCGTGAACGAACTGGCGGTCGAGTTGCTCGTTGAAGCAGCGGCAATGCTGGTGAGCACTTGCTGGATCAGCGCATCGTTCTCCAGCGAGGCCATCAACCGGTCGTCAGTCTCGGCGGACGCGGACGCGGTCGACAGTGTCTGCTGGCACACACCAGTGGTCGTCTGAGTACTCGCGTCCCACTCGGGCATGCACGACGCGAACCGCGTGACGAGCGTCTCGAGCGTCATGAAGCCTGTGAGCGCGTAGGCAGCGTAGTAATCGGTGGTGATCGACTTCTGGAACGGGTACACGGCGCTGGGATCTCCCGAAGTCTTGGGGACGCGGCCAATCGTAGACCCCGCAGTCGAGTTGAGTCGGATCGTGTACTCCATCGAGGTGAACGTGCCGATCGCGTCGCTCTCGGGGTACGTGTCGAACACGATCGCGCCGTAGATGCGCGGGTTCGCCACACCCTTGCCGTACTCGTCGCTCTTGACGTACTCGGTCAGCTCGTCGTTGGTGCCGAAGAACTCGACGCTCTCGCTGAACGACGGGATCTGGAGCGAGTCGGACGAGTTGAGCACGTCGATGCGCGGGTACCACGCGTCCATCGCCTGCGCGAAGTAGTTGCGCGTGAACGCAGTGTCCGGGACGATGCCGATCTTGTACGGCGCGACCTTATCGGCGCACTCGGTTGGCACGTGGTAGTCCGACGAGGTGTCGACGTTGACGAGGCCGTTCACAAGCACGCCAGTGGTGCAGGTGGCGTAGTCGGCGTCCGACAGCTCGAAGAGGCGGATGGCGTCGCTGACCGACTGGAGCCCGAGCGCGAGGATCAGACCCGTCATGGACGTCTCGTGCAGCGCGAACTTGGGGAGCGGGACGCCTTCCAGCCACTCGTTGGTCATCCCCGTCGGCTGGAACAGGTTGAAGGACGTGCCGATCGCGTCGTCCGTCGCGGACTTGGTGTCGTCGCTCCAGCCGTCTGGAACGTCGACGTCGGTCGTCAAGGTCTTGAGCAGTCCGAGGGCGACGATGAAGACCACGGGCACGATGATCTCGCAGACGGTCGCGACGATGTGGCGCTTCTTGAGCACCCAGTTCTTCCACAGCAGCGTGCGGATGAACTTGAGCGTCGTGCGGCGCGCCGCGAGCTGTTGGGATGGCCCACCGGAGTTCATACCGTTGGCGAGCTTCATGAACGGCCTGTCGGTCACGGAACGGGCTGTCTGCTCTGTCGCCAAGCTTGCAGAGGGTGGTAGAACGCGCGGCTCGGGTTCCGTGCCGCTTGCTGGGTCGGGAGAAATTGTGGTAATGATGATCGAGGCGAGGCGCGCTGGTTGGGTGTGAGCACACCTGTTCTTGGGAGAGCAAGTCAAAGGGTGTTGATGCTCTCTCTGCCTTGTGATGGGATATTGTTATATTATTGCGTTTATGGGCATTCATCAAGGCAAGACCTGCCAATGGTACTGATATAGATGCTGCGTGATCATCGAGTTTGAGATGATTATCCCGAAACGCCAGCCCCTCAGGGTGACAGAAACTGAACACCGCTAATAGACGCTGCGCGCTATTATTGTGTACTACAGTCAATCCTCTGTTTTCAGCCCTCGTGGTCCTCATCATATTTATCAGGCTATAGATGAGTTGTAGGAACATTACTATTGTTTAACGACTTCGTGCGAAATGGTACAGTATATAATGTGTGAGGTTATTTGAAGTAAGTGGGAGCTGAAAAGAGAGGATTGACTGTACCAGTAACCACCAGTCCACAACACCACCGCATGAACAGGAATGGTTGCGGCAAGAGAATCCAGCGACTGGGCGGCGCAATCACTGTGAGCGCGTTGATGATCGCAGGCTTTTACGACGCGAACGAGGCGGCAGATGGTGGTCAGGTGGTCATGTGTGGGGCACTGTGTGGTAAAGCCTACGTCGAACCGTCCTGGCCTCGTTGAGGTATTTATAGTGCTTGCTGCGACAACTCGACGCTCTTTGCGGACGGATTTCCGCACCCGGATCCCCTCCATGCGAGGTGGTCCTCGACCCATCGGCGGGGCTTCAAGCGATTCACATTGATACCATGCAGCACGCCAAAGGTCGATTGGCTCGGCAGACCTCACAGTGTCGCTCAATCGCTCTTTGGGCTTTACAATAGAAACACGCCTCGAGGGTGTAACGTGTTCGATGGAGGAGAAGGTGGCTGCGCTCAATCGCGCACGGTATGAGGACACCCAATCATCGTATCGAGCGAGCGACTCAGCGAGTGTGTCTCGTTGCAGCCCACCTCCTCATGCAGTTAGTTAGGCCTTGCTGTCTCTGACACATACGGCTACCGTATGACACTTCGTTGCCTGCTGCCTTTGGACGCACAAAATCCAGCTCTTGTGGATCGCGCCGTGTTTACCACGTCAACTAACCACGAGGAGTTGGCAACTATCAGCGTCTGTGGTGCGATCTTCAACTCCACACTCGGGTTGAGGAGCTTGTGGAGGGAGTGTGATGGTGTCTGAATAAACTCGATGAGCACGCATGCAACTGCGAGGCAGCGAGTAGGATCGATTGTAGCGGAGTTGAACGCCGTTGCAGCTAGCGCAATACAGTGAACTGCCAGATCCAAGCACCAGCATCTTACGCCGAAAGGCACGTGGCGCCAAGGAGAGGCTCGAGCTCCGAGTCGATGACGCTGTTCAGGATCGACTCGAGAACCTTGTTGAAGACCTTGATGAACAACTCGTACGCGTGCTTCTTCTGGTCAAACGACGTGATCGATCCGTTGATCAGGTTCTTCTCGATCGCAGGCAGCAGCGCCGCGGCATCCCCCGTGATGACCTCCGTGAGGATGCTGCTGACCGTCACGCTGGCGCACGCAGAGGCGGAAATATCGGCCTTGCAGTTATACATGTAGGCCTCGAGGCCTGCGGTGACGGCTGACAGGTCAATCGCGAGCTGGACGCTGGCCTGGAAGCTCGACGCTGGCCTCGAAGCTCGACGGAGGGAGTGGAGAAGGTTGGTCCAGCAAATTTGGTACCACTTGTGATCCTGTTTGAGTTGGACCGGGAACGACGCGTCCAGCGGACGCCATCGGAGTAGGCGCCGACCGCGATCTCGTGGTCGTCTGTCACGTTGATGTGGTACGGACGCAGCAGCGTCAGACCCGTCGGGTTGAGCGATTCGAGCGTCGGGGTGAGCGTGAAACCGACACCGAGCTCCGAGTAGTCGATGTCGCGGTCTGGTTGGTGGTGAGCCACGGGTCGTAGCCCACGAAGAATGCCTTGAGCTGGGAGTCGTCTCCGAGCAGGTCCACGAGCAACCACCAGCAGGTGTTGAGGTGTCTCGGTCAGAGTCGATATCGATCACGCCCACGGCGGATAGTGCTCCACGACGAGCTGCAGCGCGAGCGCTCGACGCTGTCTTCGACCAACGAGAACGCTCGGTCGACCCGATAGTCGTTGCTCTTCAGACGAACCATTGATCCAAGTCACACCAAGGTGTTGTCAACGAACGACCTAATTTCCTCGCTCTGGAGCTGGCTAAGCTCGTCGCTGCCTCATTCGACAGCCGCATGGAACGTTTGCGGCTCGGTTGTCGACCGTCGGAGTGCAATAGGTTCATCCAGCGCCTAACAGTCAACAGAATACAGCACACGATGGTTGGTGAAGCGGAGTTCGAGCCGCTCGAGCGCAAGGTTCTGACCGCCAGCGTATCCCATGAAAGTAGAGCGCGCTACATGCCGAAGAAGTGGTTGAACCAGACAACAGCGAATGCATGGTAACGCACACTCACTAGCCTTTTTTGTCAAGAAAGCTGCGGGTGTACACGGACCAGACGATGATTCATCGACCTGGTGTGATCAATGCAACAGATCGCGAGTGCATGCTGCATCATGTATGCTGCATGATGCAGTATGCACGGTCGGCAACATTTCTCGGCGGCGGTCACGGTGTTCGACGAGTACTGCGGCAGACGTGGACACCCTGCGAGCTGATGACGATGTTCAACGCCCCATACCGGTCGAAGATGCCGCCGAGGATGCCGATAACGCGTCTCGACGAGGAAACTAAAGAGCGACTCCTGCAGACAGCGGGATTACGCGGTCTGCGCGCACCTCGCCTGCGCCACCGTCACCACCATGGGCGACGATACTGCCTTGACGTTGCCGTCCTTGGTGCAGAACTATCTCGTGCAGAAGCAGTTGTCCAGCTCGACCGGCTTGACCTCGAGCAGCTTGGCCGCCGAAACGATCAGCGGTGGGTCCTTGAGAGTGCATGCCTGCGCATCCGAGTGACCGCTGCTGCTGTCTTTTGCTGCTCGTTGGATCTGGTACGAAATCCATGTCGCCCAAGCACAGCAGCGCGTCGACGACGCGTACGACCTCCACCGTGGAGTCCACACGCTGGTTCTTGCGGATGCGCAGCACCAAGAATTTCGACTTGAGGTCAGATTGCCGCGCACGGCGATCGCCGTGTCCGTCAAGCTCGCGACAGCGTGTTTGAGCGTGTTGAACTCGAAGCTGCCGCCGAGGTTGCAGTGTGCATGCTCCTGCCCACGACCGAGATCGTCTTGACGAAGCGTGACGAGTTGCGGTTCTTCCCCTAGCACGCGATATCGAAGGGCTCGGGGATGGTGAAGGCGAGTCGGATCTGCTGTCCATCAAGTGCAGCTCATCGGCGTCCAGCCGCGCAGTCCACGAATGATCGAGCACGCGCGAAACTACCATGGCCTCACTCAGTCCGTTGCAATCACTCCAGCCAGCATTGTTGTCCCATTTTGGTGGTCGCTTCAGTCTTGAATTGCTGGTTCCAATCGACTGATGAGATGCGCATCAATTCAAATGTGAATCGCCACCTCACTTCTGACGATGAGAGCCCAAACAAGCGCAATTGACACGCATGCCGCTGCTTCACGCCTGGCACGGAGGATTCGTCCGCCATTGCGCATTGCTCCCTCGTCCTCATCCACTGAGCATTAGCTGCCAATTCCACTCCCACAACCATGCTGACGCCGACTGCACTCGCCACCTCTTCCTCCTCCTCCTCCTCAACTGCCGTAACCGCAGCCGCTTTCGTCGCGGGTCTCGCGGGCGGAGCAGCGGCGTACGCAGCCATCGAGGCGCTCCGAAGCCGGCGCGCGCTCCACTCGACCGCTCCGCTGGACCCGAAGGACCCGACGGCGATCCGCGCACCGGCCGCGGCGCTCACTGAGATGCTGGTGCGCTACCGCGCCAACGTCCAGCGGCACGACCCGCACCGCGGCGAGCCCGGCAATGGCTCGTACGCGATCCGACCGACACTCAAGCCTGGCTGTGTCCGCGACGTGCTGCCGATCGAGTGCCCGGAGGACGCCGAGTCGTACGCGGCCATCTTCCGTGACGCCGAGGAGCTCATCCTGCCGGCGCTGTCGCACTGGTCGGCGCCAAACTTCCACGCGTACTTCAAGACGTGCGGCGGAGACCCGAGCGCGCTCGCCGACTTCCTGTGCGCGGCACTCAACGTCGTCGGCTTCTCGTGGGTCGCGGCGCCTGCGGCTACAGAGCTCGAGATCGTCGTGTGCGACTGGTTCGCGCGGCTGCTCGCACTGCCAGAGTGCTTCCTGTCGACGTCGCAGGGCGGCGGCGTCATCCAGGGTTCCGCTAGCGACTCGGCGCTGTGTGCGCTGATCGCCGCGCGCCACGCTGCGCTTGAGGGTCTGGAGGGCGACGAACGGCTCGAGCGAGCCGGCAAGCTGGTCGCGTACGTGTCGGACCAGACCCACGCCGTGGCGCAGAAGGGCTGCATGGTGCTCGATATCCCGCATCTACGCGTGCTCAAGACCACGCGCGGCAAGGCAGACGCGGACAACTACGCGCTGGCAGCGGACGACCTGGAAAAGGCCATGGCGGACGACCGCGCCAAGGGCTTGGTGCCGTTCCTCGTCATGCCGACGGTCGGGACCACGTCGACGACGGCGATCGACCCGATCAGAGACATTGTGCGCGTCGCGCGCGCGCAGACGTCGCTGCCCGTCTGGGTCCACATCGACGGCGCGTTCGGCGGCGCTGCGTGCATCTGCCCAGAGTTCCAGCACTGGCTGGACGGCGTCCAAGACTGCGACTCCATCTGCGTCAACACGCACAAGTGGCTGCTCGTGAGCTTTGACGCGAGCGTGCTGTGGGTCAAGGACCGCAAGCCGCTCATCGAGTCGCTGGCGCTGGACCCCGAGTACCTCAAGAACGAGTTCACGCGGACGGCGGTCAACTACAAGGACTGGCAGGTGCCGCTCGGCCGCCGCTTCCGCGCGCTCAAGCTCTGGTTCACATTCCGTCGCCTCGGAGCTTCAGGTCTTCGTGAGCACATCCGCCGATCGATCGCGCATGCCAAGAACGCGGAGCAGCAGCTGCTGGCTGACGGCCGCTTCACCATCTTCGTGCCGACGCGCATGGCGCTCGTGTGCTTCTCGGTGGCGTTCGGCGGCCGCCAAGTGAGCGAAGAGCTGCTGCGGCGCGTCAACGACTCGGGCAAGGCGTTCCTGATCCACTCGGTCGTGGATGGGACGTACTTCTTGCGCCTCGCCGTCGGCGGGCTCGAGGTCGACGAGTGGCACATCAACCACGTCGTCAAGCTGCTGACCAACTCGCTCTCGGACATGGCCAAGGAGGACGAGCAGCTGCAGCGTCTGCAGGACGAGCACCTCGCGGTTGTGCGCAAGAGCAACGCTCTGTCGACATAGAGCAAGATCTTGTGTATGAAGTGAGCAAGCGATTCGATTGAGCATGCTTCGAGCTTCAACGCGTGTTCGATGCTCGCAGTAAGGTTTCAACCTGTCAATGAACGAGTGGACCCGACGCTTTCGGTGGAACTGAGAGTTGCCGCACCTCACATATAACATGGGAATCGACAGACGCGTTGGTCACGTTCACGAATCGTGTTGATATTATGTAATGCCCAGCGGCGCCAATGCGTCCGGGGCAGTCGACATCGAGAGGTATTGCCTGTCAATGGTCCCCTCTCCACATGCTGGAGTGGGGGGCGGAGCCAGCCAGTGTGGCAGCTTAGCACGCAATGGGCGGCAGCGTGGGCTCGTCAGTGACGGGGGCCGTCGTCACGGGGTCCGTCACGGGGTCCGTCACGGGCTCCGTCGTGGGGATCTCCGTGGGAGGCTCCGTCGTCACGGGGTCGGTCACGGGCTCCGTCGTGGGAGGCGCCGTGGTCACCGGGTTGCACTTGCCCTCGAAGCCGGTCGCGAGCTCGAGCACGTTGACCTGGAGGCCGCTCGTGGGCACCGTCAGCGTGCAGTCGGGCGGGTTGAGCGGCAGGATGGCCGCGATGAGTCCCTGGCAGTTGCTCGACGCGCACATCTCGACGTACTGCGCGTCCGTCGGCAGCGTGGTCGAGAACAGGAGGCTGAAGCCCGAGTCGTCCGTGCAGCCCTGGAACTCGCTGAGCACCAGCAGACCGGCCAGCGTCGCGTAGGCCGAAGTCTGCTCGGCGTTCGTGCACGTCGCGGCAGAGGCGACGTTAGCCATGGCGGCGGCGGCGACGGCGGCGTAGGCGAACTTCATGGTCTCGGGGAGGGATGCGGAGTCGAATCGGTCTGTAGGTGGCGAGGCGAATCGAGGAATGACTAGTCTGAGCGCCGCTGCTGGCAAGGGAAGTGCACGCCCGCTGGTTGGTTACTCCCTCGCAGACACTGCTCGCGCAGTTCGCATGGCGCAGAGAAGCGGTGCTGTTGATCAGGATGCCGTGCGGCTTCTGTCCGAAACTGCGGCGGACTGCCATCAAACGGTGGGACGGCAGTCAGCAATGGCAAGCCGTTCGCACCCTATCCAGTGTGTCCATGTCGTTCGAACCTCTGTTCGACTCGGACACCGGCGACTTCGATCACGAGTCGGCCCGACGCTGCCCCACAGCCTGTGGAGCAGTTTCCTGGCACGCAGTGGGTTTTGGAGGATTCACACGGCAACTGTCGCTTCATGAAGACTCGGTCCATCACTTACGCTGCCTGGGACACAGGCCCATAGCGTCGACGAACCGCAGACGCACGCGCTTGGACGGTTTCTGCGGCGTGACAGCTTGATCGGGAAGCCCACTGTTTGATTCGCATGACTGACTCACCAACAAGATCCTGGCTCGGCGCGCATTTGAATTTGAACTTTGAGATCATCACGATGCAAAAATATCGTGTTTGTGGATCGGCTGGCACGCTACACATTCTCGATGGGGGTGTCGATGGCTAGCCAGCACGGTATTGCTGTCCGTTGCCTGGATAGCGGCTGCGCTTAGCACGAGGCAGCCGTCTCGGTCGTCGGAGTGTCAGAGCTCGGCGGAGCTGTCGTCTCGGGGGCAGTGGTCGGGTTGAGCGCCTCGCACTTGCCGCTGAAGCCGCTCGCGAGCTCGAGCATTCAGGGTCGTACACAGCAGTGGGAATGAACCGAATATACCGTATGAGCATCATCATCATCGAGCACGTTCAGCGCGAGGTTGAGCGAGAGAATGCTCGCAATGAGCGACTCGCAGTTGGTCAACGCGCACATCTTGACGTACTGCGTGTCCAACGGCAGCGTGGTCGAGAGGAGGAGGCTGAAGCCCGCGTCGTCGACGCTGCCCTGGAACAAGCTGAGCGACAGGAGACTGGCCAGCGTCGTGTAGGCGGAGCTCTGCTGGCTGCTCGAGCAAGTCTCCGCGGCGGCAACGCCAGCGAGGGCGAGGAGAATAGCGACGGCATAGGCGAGCTTCAATGTTCAACGTTATCTAGAACTGGAAGGTGGCGGTGGAGCGATGGCTGCTTGGGCTGCGGTGAGTAAATGGGGGAATGGGAACTGAAGCGCGTGGGTCTTGACTGTCAATACGCGCCTAGCATCTTGCTTTGGCCTGCTCATTGAGCGGCGCGACACTGGACGCCACTTGCATGTAGCGCTAATAGGAGCCAATGCTCGAGATACTCGAGCATGTTGCCACGCTATGAACCTGGCCCATGGCACACTGGAGTCGGTCGCTGTAAAGTATTGTGCTGCAACCCGTGGTAATCAAGCTGGAGGTGTTTGAATATCGAAAAGCCGCTGGGTCGCACTCAGAGGCTTGCCATTCCCGGGTCTAGACCAGTGTCATGAATGGGATTGCACTCGCTTCATAGCGGCAACGTGAGTCTTCGTCAGCAGGAGTGCTGTTTGATCGAGCCCTTGCGATCGAACGAAGCGCCGGATTGGACTCACAGTGCAACAGCATGAGGCTGTAGCGCTGTTCGGAGGCATGCACGTGTCCTCGTGTGTCTCGGTCAGTGCAGCCGAGCAGTTTCCAGTCTTGCAGTGGATCCCGGAGGATTCACTCTGCAACTATCGTCAGAAGCATGGAACTAGGCAGGCGCAGTGGACGACGATACGTTGCGTTGATGTCGAGATGCCGTTCGATTGCCGGTCGAGTGGCAAGAGAACCGTCGAGCAGCAGCTCACCTCTCGCTGTTTGGTGCTTCCTGGCAGCAAGTGATTCTGTCGAGGCGTTGTGTTGTATTCGTCAACATTATTGCTTAACCTGTCTAGCAGTTTCATGGTGACCGACATTCTTGAACCTCTATAAATTGGAAGAGTCCGACGTTTCGGAACTAAGTGAGGAAACATAGATGATAAGAGGTACTTTTATACGTGATCGAGACCTTCAGTCGTTCAACCAGGTCAAGCACCATGACGGACGCCACTCCTGCCGCCGCTGCTCCGGCGCCCGCCGCGACGCCCACAGGCGGCAAGAAGCGCAGCTTCACGGTGGAGGAAAAGCTGGCGATCGTGCGCGCGTCCAAGTGCGAGTCGCTGCGCGCGGTGGCGCGGCGATTCAACGTGGACCGCAACTGCATCCGCGCGTGGCGGGACAAGGAGGTGCAGCTCTCGGCGCTCAGCCCTGGCGCGCGCCGTCTGCCTGGCGCCGGCCGTCGGCCCTCTCAGCCTCTGCCGCCCGTGCCAGCAGCTGACAGTCCGGCGTTCGCAACCAGCGGCAGCAGCACCCGCGCCGAGTCGAGTCGCAGGAGCAAGCGGCAGAAGACCGCTCCAGTCAGTCCAAGCAGTGGCTCTGTGCCTCCGCTGGCGCCCACCGCGACTTCATTACCGGTACAGTTGGCGGCCGGCGTAGCAGTGGACGATGGCGTAGCGCGCTTGGACCTCAACAGCCTCGCAGAAGCGGTAGTGGCACCTGTTGAGACGGCGGTGGCAGTGGCGGCGCCAGTGACGGCCGACTTCCTGTTGATCGGCTTCCAGGGCAAGGAAGGCGCGTTCTCGGACGTGGCAGCCCGCCGAGCGTTCGAAGAGCTGCAGCGCGCGGAGGCGTTATCCCCGCCAGAGTTCGAGACGGTCGGGTACACGCAGGTGGCGCACGTGCTGTCGGCGGTCGAACGCGGCGAGGTCCGCTTCGGCGTCGTGCCCGTGGAGAACTCCATCTCGGGCACGTTCCACGGCAACCTGGACCGGCTCGTGGCCTCGCACCTGAAGATCGTGGGCGAGATCGCGTGCATGCAGGAGCTGTGTCTGATCGCGCTGCCCGAGGCCAAGCGCGAGGACATTGACTGCCTGCTGTCGCACCCGGCCGTGCTCAACCACTGCGAGGAGTTCGTGTGCGACCTGGAGCGGAAGAACGGCGCCATCGTCGAGCGCAAGGCCACCTGGGACTCGGCCGGTGCCTGCCAAATGGTTCGGCAGGATAACAAGCGCAACGTGGCGGCCATCGCGAGCGAGCAGGCCGCGCGCGCACACGGACTCGCGGTGCTGGAGCGCGGCGTCGGCGACGAGCTCAACAACGAGACGCGCTACATGATCCTCGCGAGGCTCGACGCGCTGCCGCTGCCGCTCGGCATGCCGCAGACGCACGCGCGGCAGCTCAAGGCGAGCGTCGTCATCGCCGTGCCCAACGAACCGCAGGCGCTCTTCAAGATCGTGTCGGCGTTCGCCTTGCGGAACGTCATGATCGTTAAGATCGAGAGCCGCCCGGCAGCCACGGCCGGTAGTCTGTTCGCGTCGCAGACGCACCACTGGGACTACATCTTCTATATTGACTACATCGCGCACGCGGACACGGCCGTCGACGCCAGCCTGCGCCGCAACCTGGACGAGTTCGCGCTGTGGGTCAAGGACCTCGGCACATACGCGTCCACGACCGCCACCAAAACGAATGTCGAGCCGCCGAGGTGGAAGAGCGTCGTCAGCGCCATCGCGTGCTAATAGACCACTCAGCGGGGAGCTGGTGGCTTCGGCGTGATGGTGACGTGTCCGTTTGGCTTCGGCGGTGTGGTTGTGGATGTGGCGCTACCGGAGTTCGACGAGTTGCGAGGCGACCTGATGGAACTGTACGGCGCGACGGCAGGAAGAGCGTGGAGTCGAGACGAGTGGAACCTTGGCGCACTGACGCTGCTTGATCTGGCACTGAGGTGTCTAATGGTCTGGGACGGATGGTGAGTCTCCAGTCCTTCGTGACGCGGTTCAATCCCGCGTAGATACTCGTCCATCGACTCTGCGTCGACATCATTCAGCATTCCGCCTTCAGCATCCACATCGTCTTCGCCGTCATCCTCTCCATATCCAAGCGGAAGTTGCAGTACGGCCGACTTCACTTGCAATGCTCCGCCAGCGTCGATGTCATTGGCATTCACACGTATTTTGCTCGGCGAACAGACCCTTTTCGTGATTGGCGACGGCACGGAGGCGGTCTTGGGGCTCTCGTTGACGACTGCGGCCGACCGATGCGGTGGAAGTGACGCCTTAGCGTAGACAAAGCAGTCGGTGGGGAGTGCAGAAGCCCCTGTTTCGAGCAGTACTCCATCGCCAACCGAATGGGAAGCTGCCGACGGTGACCGCAGTGATCCCGGAGGGTGAAAGGCTCCGAGCTTGCGGACAAGCTGTTGAAGCCGGCGCTGGGTCTGCTCGTGTTGTTCGCGTACTTCAAGCCTCAGCACTCGAAGCGCTGCAGCCACTTGGTCGTGAGCCTCTCGCCCTTCGAGGCGAATGTCGTGGGCATCCCGTCTCACCTCAGCAACTTGCAATGTCAGTGTTGATGCAGTGGCTTCTACTCGTCGGCTCAGCGCTGCCAGCTCGCCTTGATATGTTGCGCAAAGCTGAGCCACTGACCGCTCCAGTGCGATGCCTTGAGCGCCGACGCTGGCAACTTCTGCGTCCTTCGAGGCGATGGCAGAGGCGAAGGCAGTCGCCGAGGACTTGGCCATCTCTGACCGAAGCTCCCGTGTGATCTCTCTGCGCAGCCGCTCCAAGTCACTGCGTGTGACGAAGCTCTCAGGCGGCGGCGTTGCTGGTCGCTCCTCCTGGACGGAGTGTTGTCTAGTATCGTGTCTTGTATCGCTGAGCTGTCGCGCGCAGTCGGAAGTCCAGCCGCCGATTAGGTGGAGCTCGGACACGATGCGAGCAAGTGTGTGCTGCACTTTGTCCGCAAGGTCGCCGCCAGGGACTTCGGCCAGGTCAATGGCCGGGGAGAGCGCGCACGCGTACGGTCGGATCGCAGCATGTGGAGCTGGAGCATCAGCAGTCGGCAACAGACTTCTGCAGTGAACGCCAGCCATTGTAGACGGCCAGTGCGCGCGTGCTGTGCTGGAAGGGAGCGTTGTGCTGCTCTCTGGTCCAAGCTGTCGCTATAAAAAGACAACCGCTCAAGCCTCAGGCCCAACAGACGGACAGCTTGGATCACCAGGTGTCGCATTGCTTCGGGACGCTCTCGGAGTCATCGATCATGCGTCGCGGCCGCCTGGAGAGCGTGCGGTCGATCGCAGTCACGCTGCTAGTGCTACTTGGAATGCTCGAGAGCCTTGGTGGACGCGTGAGCGCGTACTCGTGCCCCGGGTTCTGCTCCTACCGCGGCTTCTGCCTCAAGCAAGGCGTCTGCCAGTGTCCCGCGGGCTGGAGCGGACCTGACTGCTCCATCGGTACCTGTTTCTCTTCGTCCTGTTGGGAGATTCTGACGCTAACCACACACATTCACGTGACGATCCACAGCGCTTTGCCCCGTTGGCGCAGCATGGGCTGATCCAGTCACCGGAACGGACATGGGCCACAACTTGGCCGTGTGTTCCAACCGCGGCTCCTGTGACGCGGCCTCGGGGATTTGCTCGTGCATCACGGGCTTCACTGGGGCTGCCTGCGAACGGAGTACGGTTGTATCCTTCTCAACTGTGTCGGCCGTTCTGTAATGGACTCTGATGAGCTCGCTCGGTGGTCACAACAGTGAGCTGCAACTGCAACGGACATGGACGATGCGTATCGATGCGGCGCCTTGCTCGCATGAAAGGCCCCGGTCTCGGACCGATCTTCGCCTACGAGAACAACTGGGACAGCGCCAAGATCCACGGCTGTGTGTGCGACGCTGGGTACGCCGGCCCGCTCTGCACTGAGCGTACGTCCTGGATGTAGTAGCGCCGTTGCAGTTGTTCTTGGTGCTCAAACATACTCCAATGACTATGTGCAGGTCTATGCCCGACAGGTGACGACCCGCTTACCGGCACGATCCAGGATCCGACGGGCATACAGCGCAACGAACGACAGGTCATCACGTGCAAGGCGACGGTGAGACCCTTCACGCTATCGGGTTGCTACAGTGGTGACGTGTTCGCTGACTAGTTGGTGTTGGCATTGACAGTCAGGCTCCTTCACCATCACGTTCCGCGGGTTCACGACCGAGCCGATCTTGGCGTCCGACTCGTCGGCTATACTGAGGCGCAAGCTCGAGGCGCTGACACCCATCCGAGCCGCGACCGTCACCTACAGCGGGATTACTCTCGTTGCGTGCACCGCCATCGGCAACGACATCAGCGTTGTGTTCACCCAGAACTTTGGCAAGTACGTTCTTCACCTCTGGATGCCCTACTTCGATGTACTTGGGGTCATAATGCTCACTGTCCATACGCGCCATAGCCTTCCAGACATGTCGGGGGATGGCTCGGCGCTCGCGCACTCGACTCCGAGCGTGTTGCCGTCGCTCACGTTCACCACCGCCATCAACGGCACCAAGGAGGACCTCCCATGCTCCCGCCGCGGCACTTGCGACCGCACGAGTGGCGTCTGCGGCTGCTACAACAACTACTTCTCCGGCAACGGACTCGGAGCGATCGGACAGCGAGGCGACTGTGGCTTCGTCAGGTCCACCGTCACTGCATGTCCAGGAGAGATTGCGTGCAGTGGTCAAGGCACTTGCCGCGGACCGCCAACGTACGACTGCATCTGTAACGAAGGCTTCACTGGCGGAGACTGCAACGAGCGCGAGTGTCCGAAGGGCAAGGCGTGGTTTGACGTCCCGACCGCCGACGACACTGCCCACCAGCTCGTCGAGTGCTCGAACGCCGGGACATGTGATCGCTCCAAGGGCGACTGCATCTGCATGCCAGGGTTCACTGGCGCCGCTTGCAACCGAGGTGCGTTCGTTGGCATTGTTGATAGCTTCATTCAGTCGATTGGGAGCTGACTGTGCGTGAGTTCGCGGTGGCAGTGACGTGTCCGAACGACTGCAGTGGCCATGGCACGTGCTACACGATGGAGGACCTGGCCAGGCTGTCAACGCTCAACGGCGAGCGGCAGGGCTGGAGCTACGGCGCCGTGCCCAACAAGAAGGAGACGTGGGACTACGACATGCTGCGCGGCTGCCTATGCAGTGCCGGGTGGCAGGGCTTCGACTGCTCGCTGCGGTCGTGCCCCACGGGTGACGACCCGCTGACCAAGTACCTCGCTGATGGGAGAACAGAGCAGGCCAACGAGGTACAGGAGCTCTTTTGCACGGGCACGTCGGGCTTCTTCAGCCTCCGCTTCCGCGATGCCGCGACGCCCCAGCTACCGTTCACGACCACCTCAAGCACGCTCCAGACCGCTCTGTCGGCGCTCTCGACGGTCAGAGACGTGCGTGTGACGTACAGCATCGCCAACAGCGCTGCGTTAGCAGCAAACGCACCCGCGTGCACGGCCGCAGGCACGACAGCGATCCGCGTCGAGTTCTTGAACGACTTTGGCGACCTGCCGCCGATCCGCTGGGTCATTGACGGCGCTCTGGTCATGCGGATCAACGTGGACGGCGTCGGTGGATCAATTTGTGGCTCGAAAGAGGAGGCCGAGTGCGCCAACCGAGGCGTCTGCAACTACATCACGGGCGTCTGCAAGTGCGCGTTCGGGTTCACGAGCAGCGATGGCGTCGGCAACGAAGGCACTCGAGGCGACTGCGGGTACAAGGAGCCGATCTACATCAACTCGGCCGGCAGGGTCGCCAACGAGGCGTGAGAGCCACTGCTCTTAGTAAAAGAAGATTGGCTGGAGTCGTCCGCGCTGAATCAAAGGCAGCTTTGCGTCTGTTGACTGGCGAGTCGCTTCTCAGTCGGTGTCGGTTCGAGCAGTCACCAACCGCCAACGCAACCAGCTCGTTGCGATTCCAAAGCGCTGTCGACTGCCATTTGAACGGCCTCGCTCCAGACATGGGGTGCTCGCGATCGGGAACGCTGGGTCCGTTCCATTTCGTGCCGTAGACTTCACGTTTGTGTGCATTGCTGACGTCCCAATGTGCGTTCGTGACGCCAGCGGTGGGCTTTGTGGTCGCGGCGGGTCTTGCGACAACGATCAGCCTCCAGCTACCCTTCTGGTCCATAATCGAGCTCAGACCCGAGCGCAGCATGGCAGCTGATGCGGCCGGGAGTAGTAGCGATGGAGCAACGGCGACATGGCTGACTGCACAGCTCACGAGCGGAGTCTGGGGCTCCTGCCTTACCGTCCAGATCGTCCAGACCAGCAGCACTCGGGACGATGGCAACGACAACTTTTCTTCGAGCAATGAGCACAACCGAGAGCGCTCACTCGTCGCTGCGTCATTCACGTGCGCCTCTTTCTTCACGACGACGGTCTACACCGTCAGCTGCCAGCGTCTTCCAGAACAATTCGGCGGCAAGTGCAGTCGGGATGATGCCGCAGCCGACACAACTCTGTGCGATGAGGATCCGGACCCGATCAACCTGCTCCTGCTGCTCCCAGAGCGCGAGCAACACGAGCAAGAACAGTTGATGGAGCTTCTCATCAGCGACAACGGGACAGCTCTGGCCAACTGGAATCGCTTCCGGTCCAACGCTTGCAGCGCTGGCGGTAGTTTGGCTCGAGCTAACACGGCGCTCGGTGTCGCGTCGCTCAGCCTCGTCACCGCGAGCGCACTGGTCTTGTTGCTGGGCATCACGCTCGCGGCTGTCGAGTCGCGCTGGGTCAAGCTCGGCCGCGCAATGGCGATCGCGTCCGCAAGCGTTGAGACCGTACTGCTCGCGCTCTGGATCGTCCAGTCTCGACTGCTGACATCCAAGAGTATGGACTTTGGAATGTCCTTCTACTTGATGTTCGTCAGCATCGTCTTGCTGGCCTTCTCAAGCTTGGCGAGCGGCAAACACCTTCGCCTCGAGCGCGTCGCTCGCCGCCGTATGGAAGCCGAGCATGAACTGACCGATGCTCAGGCTTCGGGGAATGGAGGTGAAGAGAAGAAAAGAGCGGGGAAGGGAAGGCTGGAGGTCGTGCTAGACGTCGACAAGGTGCCGCTATCGACAGCAACTGCGCCTGCCAGTCCCGTGAGTCGCCGAGCAAGCACCAAGCGACCCGAGTACGTGGCCGTGTGAGCCGACACTATGTCACACACATACAGATTGACGAGACGGTGCGTCAAGGACTCGAAGGATCGACTCGGACTTGAACAACCCACGCATCTACGGCATCACCGTGTTGGACTCGCACCCGATGGAGGGAGACACCGACGCGTCCAATCGAGTACGGTGTGTACTTGCTCAGTCGACAGGAACGAGCTGATGCCCCCTCTCAACTCGACGAATGTTCACGCCGGCATGATCATCCGTGGCTCGTTGACGCACCTTTCTATAGCAGTGCAGGTAGGAGCATGGCATCAACTTCAATTGTTCTCCAGGAACACAAGGAAGGCTGCCTCTGTCGTCATTACCACAATTTCTCCCGACCCAGCAAGCGGCACGGAACCCGAGCCGCGCGTTCTACCACCCTCTGCAAGCTTGGCAACAGAGCAGACAGCCCGTTCCGTGACCGACAGGCCGTTCATGAAGCTCGCCAACGGTATGAACTCCGGTGGGCCATCCCAACAGCTCGCGGCGCGCCGCACGACGCTCAAGTTCATCCG
>JAADXY010000604.1:0-18209 GCA_023338065.1 Phytopythium montanum
CGCTAGGAACGACGAGACGAGCGCGTGGACGTGTAGGAACGGCGCGATCTCTGGCTGCGAGGAGGACACGACGTGGACGGAGGTGATCATCTCGCGCTTCTTCTTCTTCCAGTCGGTGAGTGACCTTGGAGTTGCTTCAATGCGAAAGTGGGTTCAGCACTGATCGCATTCAATCCGAGTCAATACTGGATCTTGGAATGACAGCCCGACTGGAAAGCGATGCATAATCGACACCTCACTATGCTATGCCGCCTCATCTTCGTACTTGAGCTCGCGAATGACGTCGTCGGTGCCGGTAGTAGCCGCATGACCCTCGCGGTTGGCGTGGTTGCTCGTAGACCCTTCGATTTGGAGAAGCTGCTCGCGCTTGATCTGCTTCTCTTGCCCGGACATCTCGGCCATTGTGATCTTCTTCATCGAGTTCACGAGTTTGTATTGCTCGTGCGCGGGCAGCGCCGGGGTTGGAGGGCACAGCTTCATCGCGCTCTTGGCCATCATGTTGGAGTCTCCACCATTGGCGCCAGCGAGCTCCAGGTACAAACGCCGCGCGTCTTCGTCGTTCGAGTCCTTGATCTGTGCGAGAATCGTCTGGATGCGCTGGATCATGGTGTTGAGTTGTGCAATGTGGTGGGTGGAAGCGTCCACCAACGACGATGCGTCTGGAGATTGCACCAAGCTTCCAGCCTTGGCGTTTCCCACGCGATGGCGCACTGCTTGGAGAAACTGTTTGGCGTCTTGCACAACGTCCGTGAGGTTGACCTCGCATCTTTGCTGGCCAACGGACGCATCGGGTCGGATCTTGACAGCGCTGAGAACTGGCTGGGCTTCGCTGTACCGAATCGCAGTCGCCAGCACGGCCTTGTTGTTCGTGTAGTCGCCACCCTCGATCAGCTGGTCGATTAAAGACCACGCGGACTCAATAGTTCGGAGCTTGCTCGACCGCTGCTCTGCCTTCACTTGAGCGAACACGTCGCGACCGACTGTCGAGTCGAGTCGCGCCTGGTCTTCTTGAACTTGTTGCTGCAAGCATCACACAACCGAGTGAGACGTTGTCCAGTGGATTTGTAGGTTCTAGTGCATTCTGTACGGCTATTACAAACCTGGAGGGCGTTGATCTCGTGGATCTTGTCCGTCATCTCTGCAGCGAACTCGCACCACTCGTCTTGCAGCCGGCTTCGCTGGGTGTACTGGCCCTTGATCAGATCGGTCTTGCTTGCGATCAGCGACTGTCCATGGATCCGGTTGAAAGGAATCAGCATCGGTCAAGTGTGCGTCAATTTCGCGGACATGACTGTACCTTCGTCGCCATGATGGCTTCGGCGTTCGAGACTTCCGCGCTGGTGGGAGGCTGGCGAAGCGAATACTCTGGGAAATCGCGCTCTAGCACGGTCTTGACCACGTACGTGGAGAGTCGCCACAGCAGGTCGATGGTCCTATCGCAGAGTTCTTGTTAGATACAACACCGACGCCCAGTTGTGGACGCCTTAAAAACAGAAAGCCGGTCGTACCGCGGGCCGTAGCCAGTGTTGATGCGCGAGGCTTGGCTCGAACCGATAGGCAGGTGCCGGTTCTTCTCCAGTTCCTGCAGCTTGGTCTGTCGTTCGGCCCAATAGAAACCGTCAGTGTCCAATTGGTGCGTCGCGAGACCCTCGGGCCATCACGGCGTACCTGCACTAGCCGCTTGAAGTTGGACTTGTCGTGCGGCGTCGCGATCGGCCAGCAAAACCGGAACTCCTGCTCCATCCACGCGGATAACGCACCAGAACCAATCCGACCGCGTCAGCCACAGAGGTAATAGTGCATATAGAGACGCACAAGCAGCCACAAGCAGCGCGCGTAGAGGCAGAGGAATTCACGCACCTGCGCTGCTTCAGGGGACAGCGTGACCAGCAAAAAGTGCAGCACGCGGAGCAGCAGCTTCTCGTTGGGCCGGTCGAAGGCGCGCTCGTGTAGTTCAGGCCCGCTCCTAGCCGACCCGCTCCTCGCTGCGGCGCCCGCGTCGTCCCCGTCGAAGCCGAGCAGCCGCAGGTTCTGCACCATGAGCGCTTCCTTGCGCACCGCCTCCATGCTCACTTGCTTGCCTTGACACTCGAGACTGGTGGTATTGAGAAAACAGAGTACTTGTTGTTATGGGAGATCTTGAATTTTGTATGGGTAGTAGATCCCAGCAACAGTCGTGGACGAGTGATGGTCACTGCAAGTTTCCCTTCCGCACTTTCTGGTCAAGGTTCCTCCCATTATCGGTCTCACCAAGTGGAGATGGCATCGAAACGTCGAGACGACGAATGTGGCAATGGCGGTGGTGAGGGCTCTGCTTCTTGGCGTCGCCTGCGAGTACCGGAGGTTTGGACCGAAGCAGCAGATCCGCTAATGGTCGTTTGCTATGTTAGCAGGACCGCGGGCAGTTGTGCGCACTGTGACGCCAGGAAGCAGCGGGCGAAAGAAAAGAAAGGAGCGCGACAACGCTACCGAAAGTGGCGCTGCCGAACCTGGACGCAGTCCCAAACGGCTGGTGAGCTTGGCGTGGACGTCTCGTGTAGGTAGAGCGGCGCTGTCGATGGAATTTGATGCGTGCAACGCTGCACAGCGCCGCTCCAAGGAGACGGACACGATGCTGGCATTTGCAAGAGCTGTCAATGGAGCAACCGACGCGGCGGAGACTCTGCGCCGCCGTATGCATCACGCTGTCGAGTTGTATCGGCTCCTCGACGGCGTGCGAGCGGCCGACGTGATCGAGATCGTGAGTGCGGAGATGCACCTGGTGATCAAGCTCACCGATGCACTTGTGCACACGGCGTACTTTCCTTTGCAGGAGGCATACTTTCGATGCTTATCGATGCTACTCCGGTCAGTATCAAGCAGTGGACTCACCAAGGTGAGGGAGGTGCTTCAGCGATTCAGCGATCGCTGGCATCGTTTGGACCCTGAGCTGTCCACGGTGCTGACACTGGATCACCTCATTGGATCGGTTCGTTTGCATTAGAAATACTGTCACTGCTTGCTGCTCTAACTTTGATGTGGAGTTATGTAGAGCAGCGCCGAGGACGCACGAAGGACGCTCAACGTATTGAACCGAAAGCTCCTTGTCTGTCGGACGGTCACAATCCATCAGTGTCGGGTGTCGACAAGCAGCCAGGAGGAACTGGTACGCGCTCATCCGTTGAGAAGACCTATGGGCAATCGTTTCTGACAACCTGTGACGTGTGTTGGATTTAGTGCCTCATGGCAGTCGATTCCTGGCTGGACCTGGGTGACACGACTGCGACGTTCTATCGCCTCCTACCCCAGGCGATGCAGATTTACAACATCCCGTACCTGAGCATCGATAATCTGGAGCTGAGCGAGCACGAATCGAGCGTCATACTATCAATGAAGAAGTCCAGCGACTCGCGAGGCTTCCGCTTGATCGAGTTCCACGTCGCACCAGAGGTAAGCGGTGAGCAACTCGTCGATGATGGCGGTGTCCGTTCTAACAGTGGAAGTGCAATGCTCGTCGATACAGGACTTCGAAGCGCTCATGGACGCGCTTGTTGCGGTTGTAAGAAGCGATGTGGACATTCAACTCGCGAGAGATGAACTCAAGGAGATGGAGGCTCCCATACTGAAGCCAATTTGCAGATCGCTGCACTACGAGTTTGACGAAGACAACTTATCAGTTGAGCAGACGCAGCCAACCAAGAGCAGCCAACGCATAACTGCCCATCCACGCGAATCGGCCAGCGAGATCATCCTGGACGAGTCTCCACATCATCGCCAAGAGAATTCACCAGCGCGAGACCCGACTCTTGGTCAAGCAAAAGCAGATCGACCAGCGGCAATCGTTGACTCGCCAGCAAAGTCTGCCCAGCTCAGGCCTTCGTCACCAGCAACTCGAGCGGGTCAACAAGCGCCTGAACTGCAGCAGCAAGAAGCCCGCATCTCCACTGCATTACCGGCCAGTGACGACGACCTGGTCAGCTTCGAGACGCTTGGTCGCTGTCTAGATCGACGACTGTCGGTGACGCAAGAGAAGATCATCGGAGCCTCCTCCAGAAGGCTTTTCGGTACTCCCGGCTCACTGGTCTCTTCAGGACTGCCACTCCCACAAGAGCTGTCTTCAGCGCGCGCGCTTGGAGCACAAATGGCGCCAATGCCGTCGACCTCCCGCAACCAAGCCAACAGAAGCGACGCTGATCATCCCGCTCAAGAAACCAAGTCCAGCACAAGTCTAGGCAGCATGACGTATCGCGTGTGCCTTGTCCGACCGTCGGACTGCAGCCGAGTCTTCAGACATCGGTCCGTGCGCGTGTGGCCGCCCCATACTATCGCGGCTGTGTTCCTGGTCGGCGCAGCGCTTGCAGCGCTCTTGCTGCTGATTGGATCAAGGGGCGAGCTTTGACGAGCCGATGCTGAGTGAAGCAAGTGCAAAAGGAGCTCTCTCTGACTGGTAAATCACAGCAACAGGTCAGCCGCCAACAAGGTGAACCCTAATGTCGCACTAAGTTCTCTCGCCGACTGGAAGAAGAAGAAGCGCGAGATGATCACCTCCGTCCACGTCGTGTCCTCCTCGCAGCCAGAGATCGCGCCGTTCCTACACGTCCACGCGCTCGTCTCGTCGTTCCTAGCGCCTCCTGCTTCATGGACGATCGCGAGCGCCATCGACAGCGGCTACAGTCACCTCGCGGACGTGCTGATCACCGCTTTGGCTGCCGACTCGACCGTCCAACAGCTGGACAAGCGAGCGCGAGCGAGGATGGCGGTGCGTTCAGCCGCGAGAGCAGGCGACGTCGTCGTGCTCCAGCGACTGGTCGACACTTTTGGCTGCGCGGTGGACGAGCGGGCGGTCTATGGCGGAGCGAAGAGTGGGAACCTGGAGGCGCTGCAGTTGCTCTACCACCAACCGGACGCTGGTTGCCGCACCGATGCGATGGATGACGCTGCTGCGAACAGACACCTCCAAGTCGTCCAGTGGCTCGATGCTTACCGCACGGAAGGTTGCACTTCGGCAGCGATGAACGGAGCAGCGCGAGGTGGTCACCTCGAAGCTGTCAAGTGGCTACAAGCGCATCGATTCGAGGGTTGTACGTCTGGAGCGACGATCGGTGCGATCGTGGCCGGTCGGCTAGACATCCTGGAGTTCCTACGTGAGAATGGCTTGGTGGGTCTCGCGACCAAACCGATGGCGACCGCAGCGGAGCTTGGCAACGTGGACTTGATGGAGTGGTTGCACCGACACCGGTTGTTTTACACAACAGACCGCTCCGTGGTCGTCATCGCGCGCGACAGCACACCTCAAGCGTTCAAGTGGCTGGACGAGAACCTCTTCAATGACCAGGTCCGCGCGACACTCAAGGCGGACCACGAAGTGCTGAAGCGCTTGGCTGAATCGGTAGCTGAAAGCAGCGACTTCGGCATGCTCGAGTGGTTCTACGAGCACGAATACCTCGCGGCTTGCATCCTCGACACCGCAGCACACGCTGCTGGGGAGGGGAACGTCGAGGTGCTGGAGTGGATTCTCGCTCGTTTCCCCGACAAGACAATCATCGAGCGCGCCAAGATCGACTCCGATGTCGAGAGTCGCTGGCACGCCCACAAGCGACTGGACAAGTTCGACAGTTGAGAATGGAGATACGACGGAGTTCAATCGCCCTCCTCTTTCGCTGCTAGCTTGACGGCTACTGCACGAACTTGAAGTGGTACCCCGGATTCCAACTCTGAAGGCTTGCGGCAATGCCAATCAAGAACGACAACGAAGATTGACAAAGCGGGCGATTGAAAGGCGATGCTTTATCGATCATCCTCTCCACTGGCACCAAGCTGTTGCGTCCGCGTGGTCAGCTCGGCTTCGTGGTGCTCTGTCAGCTTCATGATCCGCTCGCTAGCTTGTGCGCGCTCCTTGTCGAAGATGTTCTCCAGTCGCGCGCGCTCCCCGGCGTTATCCAGTGCCTGTTGAAGCAGAAACTCACGCTGCTCCTCGGCGTGGTGCTCCTCTTCAAGAACCTGCAGCAGTTCCTCGTTCTGCGTCCGACGAAGCTCATCGAGCTCCTGTGTGAGCGTATCATCGTCGCGGGGCGAGCCTTTATCACTACCACCAAACGCTCCAGCCGCTCCATCATCGTTTCCAGCTTCATCTCGAGCCGCCAAGCTGGCTGCTCGCTCTCGATCGTGATCCCGGGTCGGTTTTCGGACGAACGCACTCGATGGACGCTGTCGAACACCCGGTTGTCGCCCTCGATGCGTCGACAGCGTCGCTGATTGAGTCTCATTGTCGGTCAGCGACCTCGTGGCCAGCCCTGAAGCTGAGTATGGCCGGTCGCTGATGACACTCATCGTCTCCGTCAAGTGCTTGGGCAGCTCGTATTTCTTGGTCACCTTCATGCGGTAGAAGCTGTCGAGGATTTCTCGCTTCTGCCGACTCGCCGCCTGCTTGATGAGCTGCCGCCGTCGAAGGAGCTCCTGCCGCTGCTCCTTGAGCAGCTTGGCGCGCATATTGTCGCTCTGGATGCGCGACAGCAGCAGGTTGGCGCGGTACGCGTCCTGCTTATGCCGTCGACTCAGCGCCGCCTGGATCTCCTCTTCGCGCAGTCGAGCGTCTTGCAGTCGCTCTCGCACAATTGCGTGCTTGTGTTCCTGTACAGCCTGCGTCACAGCCGCCTTCTCCTCACTCCGACGGTACGTGCTAGCCTGCTTCTCCTTCAGCTGCGTCTCCATGCGCTCGTACACTCGGCGTCGCTCTTCCGCAAGTCGCTGCTCCGCTCTTCGCTGCTCCTCCCGCTCGCGCTGCTTGTCTCGCTCGGCCTGTTGCATCCGCGCGGCGGTCAGTCGCTCCTGCTCACGAAGACGTTCCCTCCGCTGGCCTTCGATCAAGGACACTTGGCTCTGGACAACCTCGATGGCCTCCTTCTTGCGACGCGCGGCTTCCTGGATCTCCAAGTCCCGCAGTCGTCGCTCCTCCTCGAACTGCCGCCGCCTCGCCTCGCTCTCCTGCTGCTTCCTGGCGGCGGCCATGAGCTGCTCTGCTCGTTGCACCTCCTTGTCTTCAAGCACTCGTAGGATGCGCAGTTTGTTCTTCTCCTGCTTCTCGGCGAGCTCGTGAGCTTTGGTACGTTGCTGACGCTCCCGCTGCTCCCGCTGCCGTGCCTCTCGACGTGCGACTTGCTGCTCGCGCTCCATCACCGCGCGTTCCTGAGCCAGTTGCAGCACTTCCATCTGCATCCGAGCTTCTTCCTGGCGTCGAAGGCGCTCGCGATCGGCCTGCTGGATCTCACGACGCCGCCGCTCTTCTTCTTGCTTGGCCCGCTGCTCCTTCCGGATCTTCTCTGCGTGCTGCTGCTGCGCCTCTCGCTTGGCTCGCTCGAGCTCTAGCCGCTCGAGTTCAGCTCGTTCCAGCTCCTTCCGCCGCCGCTCCTCGTCTGCCAGTCGCTGTCGACGCGTCCGTTCCTTGGCGAACAGCTCGTCTTGGTGCTTCTTCTCCTCGGCTCGCTTCTCGCGCTCGCTCTGGATCGCGGCCATCTGCAGCTCGAAGCTCAGCATCTGCTGCATCTCCTGCGCCTGCCGCTGCTGCATCCGCTCGAGCTCGCGCTGTTCTCGAGCGAGAGCGAAGCACTCGAGCATGGAAGCGGACGCTGCGGCAAGGGACGGACCGTCACCGACGCGACTCAAGCACAGCTTGCCGCTCGAAGCTTCCGGCGACCGGCAGAGGCTGCGAGTGACGAGCGACATGCTGCCGCGAGCGCCGTAGTGCTCCACTTCAACCAGCTCTCGGCGTTGAGCGCGGGCCTTGCCGAGTTGAGCGAGTCTAGAGCGTTCATATCTAGCCGCGCGCTTGGCTGCGAGGTCCGCGTCTCCGTTGCATATCTTGGAGCAGAGGAAGTGCGTGACGGAGCGGGGAACGAGCTCCTCCGGCTCGATGCCGAGCATCCGACACGCCTCGATCGACCGCGGACTTGTCAGGATGGGACCGGAAGCAGGCAAGTCCGGGTTCTGGTCGAAGTTGTCGAGGTTCCAGTCCGCCAGCGATGTGCGTTCCTCGTCGTCCTCGTCGCTGTCGTCATCTCGGCCGTGCTTGGAGACTGAGACGGCTCTGCTAGCGGCACTATGACGCTCCATTGCATGAGCAGAGGTCGGCATGGGTCGTGATGCTAGAGACTCGAGTTGAAGGCTTAGAGGGTGATCGCCACCGCCATCAAGCGTCCGTCTTCAATGCTGCGGGCAATCCGCATGGAAGCCTCTCGTCCTTGACAAGCGCGGCGTATTTATAGAGCCACCTCAGAGGTAAATGCAGACCAAGGGTGTCCATATTTACCGCGGCCAGTGACGCAGACACTCGAGCCAACAGCCCGACGCCTTGCTGCCTCCCTGGCCGAGCGACGTTTCACCCTACCACTGCAACATTCCAAGCACCAGAGACCAAGAGCGTCCTCTCTTCCCTTGTCCAGCAGTATGAGCTCGGTGGCGTCTTCGAGGAGCGACAGCGACGTGATGGAGAGCGCGGCGGCCACAGGCTTCCACGTGCCGGTTGTTGGAAGCGACGACATGGACCCGAGCCTCGTGGGCGGCTTCCGCGTCATCTACGACCGCGAGACGCCGTTCGAGCTGCGCATCCAGGACGCGGACAACACTCCGCAGCAGATCGGGACGCTCGAGGCCATCAAGGTCAAGATCCTCATCCTGGTACGTCCGCTACGTACTCGAGGGTTGGTTCGATGGTGGTGTACTCACCTGTGGAAGTATGGCAGGGCGATGAGACGGACGTGCAAGTTGTCAAGGTGGAACTGTCGACCGAGAGCGACCTGTTCTTCCTGTACTCGCACAGTTGCGACCCCGAGAGCTTCGCGCTCATGCAGGAGCAGCAGAAGCTCATGGTCGACTTCGCCGACTACGCCAATGTGCTCATCCGCATGCTCAACAACTGCATCAAGGAGCCGCACAACCACCTGGCCGTGTACCTCATGCAGGCCGATGGGCGAGCGCGGCTGGACTTTATCCAGAACATGGAGTACAAGTTCGTCGAGCTGCTCTCGGTCGATTTTCTTCGTGCGACCGACGACACCATCCGCCAGCACATTACGTTCCGCTACAACTCGATGAAGACGCGGCTCCAGGTGCTCCAGACCAGGCTGCATGCAAGTGATAGGTGGCCGGCCACCATGATAGAGCGAAGATTTTGTGGCTGACGGTGTGTTCATTGGTCCATGCAGGAGGTCAACAGCATCGTCAAGACCAAGAACCCGTCGCTGCTGCTCCAGGTACCGACTGAGACCATCAACTGCGCCATCAAGGCTGCCATGAACTCATCGGGTTGATCTCTCTTGCTTGACAGCTTCAGAAGCCGAGTCCGACAGGCAGCAGCGCCTCCAAGAGCCGATATCTCACACACTAGCGGCGTTGGCATCCATCCTGCCGCTTTCTCCATGAAAGCCAACCACAGGGCCATCCATCCGTCTTCTTCTCCTCCTCATCGAGGCTTCTTCGCTCCACTTCCAGGCCACGCCGCTACGCTTCCCGCCTCTGCTTCTTGGCGTCTGGCTCGCCTTCCCCTCTCGCACCACCCGTCTTGAGGATCCCGACCACTTCCTTGCTTCCTCCTGCCTTGGCGCTTCCGTTCCCGACCGCAGCCGGACTTCCGCCTCCGCCCTTGTTCCCACTTGCAGCATTCCCCTCCTTGTCTTTGCTTGCTGGTCCACCGCCACTCATCAACTTGGCTTGTTCGCGTCGGATCTTCTTGGTCTGGTACTCGTGCGAGTGTGGCAGGTTGGCGAGCGGAGGCAGCGTCGCCGGGTCTGCTGGCGCCATCGGTCTCGCCTGGAAGTACATGGCCTTCTGGCAGTCGGAAGCGGTCAGTCGCTGCTCTGGATCCAGCACTAGCAGCGCCTCGATCAGGTCCAGCGCTCCTTTGGGCAGGATCCGCTTGCGAGCGTTGGTCTCGCGCATGAGGTACTCCTTCAGCCGGCGCGGCTTGGGCTTGTCGGGCACGAACTTGCTGCTCAATGGCAGGAACTTGTAGTCCGGCCACGTCTCGGTCGTGGGCGTGCCGCAAATGTCGAAGATCTTGGTGATCTGCTCCAGCTCCGTCTTGCCCTGGAAGATCGGGTGGCCGATGTACAGCTCGGCGAACACGCAGCCGACGCTCCACATGTCGATGCTCGCGTCGTAGCTTGTGGCGCCCAGTAGAAGCTCCGGCGCGCGGTACCACAGCGTCACCACCTTGTTCGTGAATAACTGGTCGCCGCGGACGGAGCGAGCGAGCCCAAAGTCCGCCACCTTGAGCAGGTGGTGCTTGGTCATCAGCAGGTTCGAGCACTTGATGTCTCGGTGGATGATGTCGATCGCGTGCATGTACTCCATGACGCCGAGCAACTGCTTCAGGATGGACTTGATCTCAATGTCCGAGAACCTTTAACCGAGACCACAGCAACGAGTTAGATCGTTGTTCAGCCGCTATCAGAAACCACCAAGCGACGGCCGTACGGGTACTGGCGGTCGATGAGGCCCGTCAGGTCGTGCTCGATGTACTCGAGCACGAGGTAGATGGAGCCGTGGCAGTAGTCCAAAGGCTCGTCCTTCTCCGTGAACTCGGCTGCGAAAAACCACACCACCCGCGTTAGATAACCGCTATCAAACTCCAGCTCCAGTCGGTCGCTCCTCCTCACCGTCATCGTCCTCGTTCTCGGCTGACACGACCACCTCCTTGAGCTCCACGAGGTTCGGGTGGTTCAGGCACTTGAGCACTTTGATCTCGCGGATCGTCGTAACCGGTAGCTGGTTCGAACATCCATCCAGCATTCCCGTTAGCGTAGCCCCTTGTTGCTCGACCGGGACTCTGTGAACTGGTGGATACTCACGCCCTGCACTTCGTTCAGGCTGCGGATCTTCTTGATGGCCACCACGTCCTCTGTCGCCTTGTCCTTGGCCATGTACACCTGGCTGTCGAGGAGCGAAAAGCAAAAAGCGTAACCCACCGGTCAGCATCAACTGTGGGGCGAAGAGGACCCTGCAACGAGCCACAACGACAGCGAGACGTGCCCGTAGGTGCCGGCGCCGATGCACTCGAGCTTCTCGTACGCGTCCATGCCGCGCGTGCCCCAGCGGTGCTTGGGCAGGTGCAGACTCATGGCCGCCGCCGACCTAGCGCCGCTGCTGGACCTCCTCGTCGCTCGGCTCTGTCGTTGTCGTTTTCAGCCATGCGTAACCTCCGTTTTATACGAAAATGCGCAAAACCTTTTGTTTCCTATAACCCTGTTGAAGGTGATTGGGGGTACGGGGTGGCGGATTGGGGATTTGAGAGAATATGTAAAGGTGCCCTCCAAGGGCACCTTTACACATTCTCTCAAATCCGCCACCGTGCAAACTTGATATCGTACCTAAACTAGGTAGAGGTCCACCCGCCAGAGGCCGCTGGGAGTGGGCTCCCTGATTTAAGGTGGGACACCTTAACTCGACGCCCCATTAGAAGAAGTGCCTATTTTTAGTAACTTACCTTAAAAAAGCGATTCTCAAACCACGCCTTTTCGCTCACAAACTCAGTGTTGCAGATCACTTCGAGCAGAATGGAAGACGAAGGCCCCCATGGCGATCCAGAGCGGTTCTACGAGACCGTACGAGAGCACTCTGTTCTGGACAGCGAGGCTCCAGATGTCGGGTATACGGTTGGGATACGCCTGCGGTTCGTCATGTGGGAGCGCGTGTGGCACGGTACGTGTTTTCACTCATCTGGAGTCGCTGCACCATCGACTGTGAGCTCACATGGCTTGCTTCTTGTAATAACAGACTCGCGATGCAGCGACGATATGTTGTTCTCCGACGCAGACGATCTCGAAGCTCTGGATGATGCTACTGGCCATGAGCGCTTTCGGCTGGTGACCGCGTACGGGTCGAACCTGTTCGCTATCGACACGGACCTGCTGATGTCTGGTACGAATGCGTGAAGATGCACTCGAACTCTGCGTGGGTTTCTTACGTCGAATTTGCGCATGCAGGGTGCCTCTACAGAATCGGACATGTGTTCGGCGTGCGGATGATTGAGGGCGAGCCTCAGGGATATGTCCACCCGGTCACGCTACGTGTAGACGCTGAGGTGGCGGAGTAACCCAGAACGGAATGCTTTGGTCGACGCTCGACTGCTTGTCGGAAGCAAATTGGTTGGTTTTCATTTGAGTTAGCTGGCGTTCCGCGAGTCGACACACACAGGACACACGCATGTGAATCCTCGGCTGCTTCCGTAGTACATCGCGAGCTCTTGACCTCGCTGGACTGCTTCTCTCGTGGTTAGTGCAATCCTAGTCACCCCGTCGATCACCCACTTGACGCTGTCAACGTTTGGAGCGCACAAGTGGTTGACAAACCGCGACAAGTTGCCGCGCAGACGAGCATCGAAGCCGTAGCGGCCATTGATCTCGAGAAAGACGGTTCGCGAGTCGCCAGTACATGCGTACTGTCTCTGCCTTTCGCGATACAGCAGCGTCGGTATGTAGTCCCCTGTGTACTCGCAGATGAACGTCGCGGCTGGGATGTCAACGCGAGCGCGCAGACCATATCCCCTCCACTTGAACCGCACGACTTCCACGAGCTCGCCCAACCGCGGGTTGCCATCTTGAATCTTCCTGTTCGTACAGTGCGCTCGCGAGAGCTGTCAGAGGTGCACTCGATTGAGATCAATCGGTTCAAGCACCACGCGTCGCAGTCGTCTTCTTCCAAGTCACCATAGCTGCATTAGATAAATCTTTGACACACTCGGATAATAGCGTACGAACCTTTGCATTCGCAGCCGGCATCGGCGATGTTAGAGGTAACATCAGCTTCGTCGCAGCCGATGAACGCGAGCTCATCCATGTGCTCGTAGTCGTGCTTCCAGCCGTCATCAGGAGCGGCAGCAACGATTGCTGAGACGGCACGCTGCTGCAGTCGTGCAGTCGTGCTGGGACCCTCGCCACCAGCCTTGAGATTCTCGACAGCAGCCGCGAGCAAGCGACGGCAGCAGGTGTGGTGGCTCTTGTACGAGTTGGAGTCTACCAGCAACGCCGGCCACCGCTTCTGGATATCGTCTATCATTTCGGACGGGCGCGGTTGGCGACCTGCGCGAATCGCCTCCATGTAGAACTGGATGGCATACTCCTTGCTGTCACCATGCTTCAGCTTCCGCTGGCGGTAGGCTTTTCCGTCGCTCGTGGCCATGATCGCGTCATAGTTCTTCAGCCACTTGCAGAACGTCGCAGGGTTGAGCGGTGGGTCGTACGCGTCACAAAACTCCTTCTGCGTCTTCGTGCTGGATGCAGCGCGCCATTCGAGCAGAATCCGCTTCTTGTCCGTGATCGTGAACGCCATGGCGTGCGAGTGCCTTCTTGGCAAATCTGTGAATGAACTTGCGATCGTTTGACTCGCGCTAATTGTCGACCCCAAGTGGAAACCGTGAAATGTAAAGCAACTAGAGCCCGCAAAGGAAAGGCAACCGAGGTGGATTGTTAACCGGCAAAGCAAGCAAGAAATCATACCCTTGAGCTAACTAGCAGCTCTCGGCACTCGGAAATACGCATGCAACTCGACACCTCTGCCTTCAGACTCGTTCGCTCCCAATGCGTAGACCTAGCGGAGCGTCATGACGTTGTGGATGACTCCTTGGCTCCAACCGTTCTCGTGGGACCAGTGCAGGCGGAAACCTGCGAACACGTTGGGGTAGTTGCGAAGAAGCCATCGAACGACGCCAGCATGACCAGCAAACTCAGCTCCGTGCATCTCTGCTTGGGTGCAGCCTTCGCTCCGGTAGTCCTTGAGAAAGTTCATCACTTCGAAGTGGCCGCCGTAGCACGCCTGGTTCATCGCTCGGGAAGTGCAGCCTTCGGAACGGTTGAAGTGCAGCCACTTGATCACCTCGATCTCCCCCACCGTGCAGCTCCCTTCATTGCGTTTGTCGTGCAGCCCTCGTGGCGGTGCAGGTGTAGCCACTGCACGACTTGAAGGTGTCCGTTCGTCGCAGCGAGGTCCATCGCCTTTGTCGTGCATCCCTCGTTCCGGTATCGGTGGAGCCACTGGACAACCTTGAGGTGTCCGTGGGCAGCGGCATCGTCCATGGCGTGGGTCGTGCATCCCTCGGAACGATTCTCGTGGAGCCAGACGACCGTTCGCAGACGTCCAGCTGCAGCAGCTCCGTCCATCGCAGCCGCCGTGCACATTGCAATGCTGGTCTAGTGGAGCCACTGCACGACGCCCAGGTAGCCGCGGTGGGCCGCCCAGTTCATTGCGTTTGCGGTACAGCTGCCGAGTCCATGTTCCACGAGCCACCTGGCTGTCTCGAGATGCCCACGTCCAGCCACGTGGTCGAGCGTGTTCTCAGGGCACATGACGCCGCAGTTCTCGTGCAGCCACTTCAGGATCGGCAGTCGACCGCGCGTAGCCGCGTTGTAGAGGGCGTTCGACGTGCACCCTTCGTCTCGGTTGCTGTGAAGCCACTGAAGTATCTCGAAGTGTTCGTTCTTTGCCGCGTCGTCCATCGCGGCAGTCGAACACGGAGGTCGGAAGTTGCTGTGGAGCCACTTCACGGTCGCGAAATGGCCGTTCTCCGCAGCTCGGTCGATTGCGCGGCTTGAGGGGACGGCTCCGTGGCGCTGGAGCAGTACCAACGCGTCGAAGTGACCGCTTGCAGTTGCGTCGTCCAGGCTGGCAACGACCTGGTGGCTGCGGTGCGTCAGCAACCACTCGAGCGCCTCGATATTCCCATCGCTCGCAGCGTGACGGAGTGCCGTTTCCGTGCACGGTTCGCCAACGTGGCTTGACGTCAGCCACTTGAGAACTCTTGTGGCCCCGTGCCGCGCAGCGTTGCGGACCAGGGGAGCGCTAACAGGAACTGGGAAACGATCGCTGATCCATGCGGCCGCCTCGACCTGGTCTGCCCGCACAGCGGCCATCATCACGCGCGGCGTCCAGCACACGTTGTCGTGGTGCCAGGAGAGCCATCGGAGGACGTCGACGTGGCCATTTCCGGCAGCTTCACGCGCTGCCACCGTCATCACGACTCGCTCGCAAGCTCGGAACAGCTTCTCCATGACCACGACGTTGCCAATGCGAGCCGCTGCAGTGATGCCTTCGTTGCACTGCGACTCGAAGCAGTCTGGATCCATGCCAGTCATTCCAGCGAGGAGCACGAGTCGATCCAACAGGCTTACGTGACAGCACCGCGCCGCGCCGGCAATCGACCAGGAGCTGGTCGCGTCAACGAGCTCGCTGACCCGCTCGAGAACGTGCGGCAGCGCCGAGCCTCGGAACCAGTGCTGTCCGACCGCACGCACGGACGCAAGAACTGGGAGCGGCATCCCTGCTCGTTTCTGCTTGTTGCCCGTCGATTCAACTCTGACCAGGTTGAGAGGTCACTTCGAGTGATCCCTGTCGCAGGAGAGAGACCAGGTCCGCTGACTGTCTATCGTTTGATCAACGGTTGCTTGCGTAGCGATGGTGGCAGCGCTTTGGTGCGGATAACTTGACAACAAGATCCATCGAAAACACATCACACGTTCACTTAGAAAATGCCATGGCAGTACTGTTTACGGTTGAATCGGTGGTGCCTTGCTACCGTCGCTGCCATGCACTGTGACTACCCGCAACTGGCGTCCTGGCGTTGACGTCACGGCGTCCGCTTCGATCGCTTTGGCGTCTTCTTCTGCTCTTGGTCATTCGGCACAGTCGGCAAGATCTCGCCGGCTACTTCAATGTGACTGGTGTTGCCTTGAGCGAGCTTGTCCTTGAACAGATGCAGCCCAGTGACTCGGTCCGCCAGGATCTCGGTGCCGACAGCAAGCCCGTCGACGGCAACCGCTTCCGCAGGTCGCTTCTTCGAGTCCCACACGGTAAGACGGAAGACGTACTTTGCCTTTTTATCGAAGCCGAGAGCATTGATCAGTGGAGCCTTCTCTACCAGCACGTCCTTGAGCTCCTTGCTGGTCAGCCAGAGCGTCCAGCCACCGTTGAACGCCTCTTTCGTGAGCAGGCACATGCCGACCGCGATGCGTCGGGGCAGCGAGTCGCCACTCAGAGCACCGACGATCGCCTCCACGCTGTCGAACGTCCGCGCTGCGTCTTGCCGCTGAAGGTCTTCTTGCTTCTGCTCTTCAAAGTCTTTCTCGAGCTCGTCGGCCAAACCCATGGCTCCCGATCCGTTCGAAGCGATTGTGATCCATTTTCGCGAGACCCGAGCGCGCGAGCAGAGCGGCAACCCAGCAAAGTGAGTGCAGCATCCTCCCAATCGCTTCGTCCCATCCCTTATCTCTGACGACGGTAGTGTCGCTGCCCGCATCAATGCATCGAGGGCACGCACAACGGGGACTCAACGGCTGTTCACCACTTGCTCTGCTCCTACTGATTCATTGTTTCCATCACTTGAGCCAATGGCTCGTGCGATCCACTCGCTTTGCTTGAAATTGAAGCCGTTTTAATCTAGAGCGCCTGTCTTTGGCTATTGATGGAAACGTCTAGTCGTTCAAATGGTCCGACTAGTCGCGCTTTGTCGGGTGGGGTCATACATTATTCAAATCATTTACGCCGGACAGCGTTCTGTCCCGTACAGAACACAATCGAACGACTGTTCGCGCTCTGTCCACGTCGCGTTTGACCGACAAAACTACGCAATTTGATTACCCTGCCATGTCCGTTTGTCAGTTCTTTGATGGGCCTCGTGGATCACTTGATTTTAGTATCGACACGAAGTGGAAATCGCACCACTTTTTCTGCAATGCAGCATCTCGACACTATCTTTGTTTTTTGTCACAATCGGTCATGAGCTCCCGTGAGCGGAAGGCCATCCTTGGTGAAAGCGCTGCCGAACGCTCACTCCGACGGGCCGACCGGAAAGCGAGGCGTCTGTCGAAGCAAGCCAATACAGCGGAACTATGCGTCGACGATCTGATTCAGCGTGACGAGACCACCAAGCCCATCAATCGAGCACAGGAGACACGCGACAGAAATGCACAAATTCAGAGAGAGAGTGTTTTTCGCAAAGCTTTGGGCCGTAAAGTCAAGGTTCGAGCGAGAGCAAAGGCGTATTCACGCCAACAGCTTATCGAGGACGATCGGGCAGCGTTCTTGGAGGCCATCGACACTCCCATCGCGTTCATTTTCGGGAGTTGTGGTGAGTTCACAAGCCCTCGCGTCTGTAAAGTCTGCGATATCGCGTCGTCGAAAGAGTTCCTGGGACCACTAGCGGTTGGCAACGACCTCAGGAAGGGATTAGTCAAAGCTGCTGTCGTGAAACACGAAGCGAACGGCAACGAGTGCCAGTCGGTGCCGATCTGCAACCCATGCCAACGGATGTTGAAGCGACGACAAGCTCCGCGATATTCAGCCGCCGGTGGGTGGCGTTTTGCCGACGTTCCATCAGAGTTGGCTGTGCTCAATCCGATCGAGGCGCGCATGGTCGGCTTAGGCGTGTGTTTCACAACATGCTATCGACTTCGTGTCGACGGCCAAGAAGGGACGCGCGGAAACTCCATCAGCTATTGGAACGACTCGTGCAACTTCGCCCGCAAGCTCCCAAGGCCGTTTCATCGATGCGGCGTCGTTCGAGTGAAGTCCAGTGGTGACGGAGACTCGCCGAAGCTGTTTGCCGTCCGACCGAACCTGCTCCGCGAGGCGCTTCAGTGGCTAGTTCGCCACAATCCTCTCTATGCAGGTGTGGAGATCGACAACGACGTTCTTCGAGAGCTGGGCGGCCAGCAAGCGCAGGACGACCTTCCAGCAATTCGTGTCGATGACAATGATGTCGGACATGAACACGTCAACGTGAACGACAGGAGTAAGTTGTATAGATTTCTGCCACAGGCCGACGAGCAAAACCTGCTCACACAATGATTGCTACTGCGCCTACAGCTGATGCGAACTCGGACATTGAGATCGTACCAAACGGAGCACACTCGGACCCGGTCGCGTCGCCAGTAGGTGCAGGTGCAGGCGAAAGTGCTGCATCGATCGACGCGAGAGACGCAAACGACAGCACCTGCACAGACGAAGGTTCGTTGTCAGTGTATTTGCCATTGATCCACGACAACCTTTTCATCTCAACTTCACTGGACATAAGAGAGCGTCTTCGTCAATGCGGCCAAACCGCAACTCAAGATCACTACTACTACGACTTGGACACGGACGACTGCTTTGGGATGGTCGATAACCCAGTCTCAAGCTCGGAAACGAGTCAACTACTCCAGAGCATTGTCGGTGAGGAGGCGCCAGTCGTAGATGAGACCCTTGAC
>JAADXY010000605.1:0-18198 GCA_023338065.1 Phytopythium montanum
ACGTCCCAGAGCGTCCTGGCGGCTTCGAGATCGTCGCGACCGCGTCCAAGTCCTGCTCGGCAACGTCGACGATCACGTAGAGGCGAGTTTTTGCTAGAAGGATGCCGGTTCTAGGTGGCATCCGACATGGCGTCCAAGTGCGACGCGAGGTCGTCAACGTGCTGCTTGGTGCTCAAGACCGACGCCAGAACCGAACCGATCCGGCAGGACGGTCGCACGCTGGTATGCAACGACTCGTACTGCTCGCTCGACACCACGGCGGAGTCGATGAATCACGTCACGACGGCACTGTCGTTGCTACTGACGACAGCATAGGCTTCGACATTGTCGATGGTCTGGTCTTTGCAGACGCTTTCTATACCGACGGGTCGTAGCTGTCCTTGGACGACGCCGTAGCCGCCGTCGTGCGTTAGCTCAGACGCAGGCTCGGTCGAAGCGTATCCCGCTCGTCAGGCACATTGTCGTCCTCGTTGTAGTTGTCGGTGCTGATGTAGTGGGTCCTGTTGACGGCACTCGTCGACTCGATGTTGGTGTGTTGGCCGGCCGCAATGTCCGCCAAGCATGACGACCAGCCGGCCGGCCTCCCATGACCGGCGCGCTGTCCAGCACCAGTGCAGTGGTGGTGATGGCTGGAGGTTGACTTGTTCGTGCCATTAACGGCGCTCAGGCCGGTCCTCGAAACGATGGACGCGGCAGTAGCATACCTGTGGCGGCATCAAAAACGGTAACAGGCGTCTGTAAGTCGCCCCATTCGTACTCTGGTCGTGTGGTGCGTCCTACATGGCTCGCTGGGAGCCTAGCGACCTTCTGCACCACCGACAACTAGAGAGTCATACACAGCAGAGACACACTACGTACCATACGACATTGACTGCGCGACAGCTCACGGACATGACGAGGTGGCGAGCTGGCTGCTCGACAACGGTGCGGAGTCCTCAGTTGACGCGGCGAAGGATGCTGCTGCTAACGGACACCTCCACGTCCTCGAGTGGTTGCACACGAAGAAAGCCTGGCCAACGTCGATGGATCCAATGGAGATCGACCGCGTTTCGAAGCAGAGGCGACTGGCTTCGGTCAATGTGATGGACGACGCGGCAGCCAACGGACATCTTCACATCGACCAGTGGCTGCATGAGCACCACATCGGGGGATGTACAACCGCAGCCATGGATCTATGGATCTCGCTGCTTCAAACGGATACCGCGAGAAGGTGATCGTGTTCGCCGAGCGCTACAACTACTACCTCATGGACTGGCTGCACCGCACGTATCATCCATCTTCCCCGATACCTGTCCCCGGTCTAGAGAAATAATAATATTATAATATAATAATGAATATCATCCACAAACCATGCCACCCAAAGACCCAAAAACCCACAACAAAAGTTTTAGTATAATATCCAGGACAAAATCCCAGAGCTGGAGCGTCCTGGATAGCTTGGACCTACGGCTACCAAAATGGACACCATCCGATGTAGCACTGGCACAGGTTCTCGTGTGACGTGGCCTGCGAGATGAGGCGCTGCACCTGCGCGCTCACGTCCAGCGGCTCGCCGTCCTGGCGCTCGAAGTCGCGGCCCGACAGCTTGGCCTGCACGCGCCGGATGACGGCCACAGCCTTCTCGTTGAGCGCCTCGCGCGGCACGGCGGCTCCCTCGGGTCCCACGACGCTCAGCAGCTCGCGCTCGCGCACGCTGCGGTTCGCCGGCAGCTCGCTCCTCCCGCCGCCGGGCGTGGCGCTCGCCGGGCCTCCAGCCGTCCCTCCTGCTGCAACTGCTACTGCTGCGGACGACGGTGGTGGCGGCGCCTGAGGCGGCAGCTGCGCCGCGCTAGTGACCGCCACGAACGACGAGCCCGGCATGGCGGGCGCTGCGGCTGCAGCTGCCGCTGGCTGCGACACGGACGCGCGCCTCGCCTTGGACCGCACGACGTTCCCTGGTCCAATAGGAGGCCTTCCAGCCGCCTCGGACCCCGAGCGCGCGGCTTCCGAAGCGTCCGGAGCGGCGGCCAAAGCGGCGGCGGCCTCCCTGGCCGTGACGGAGAACCGACGGCTGAGACTCGACTGGCCGACGCTCGACACGCTCGCCGCCATGGCCGCCATCTCCACGTGCAGCCTCGCGGTCGAGTAGTCGAGCTGCTGCACCACCTTGTCCGCCTCGTCCTCCTCCTCGTCCTCGTTGTCGACCGCTGCGCGAGCAGGGGGAGGCCGCACCGACCGCGTAAACGGGATCGACTGGCTCAGACTCGTTGGTCGGAACGACGTCGACGGCGGTGCCTGCGCTTCCTCCTTCTCAGTCGTGTCCTCCTCCGCCACCGCCTCCTCCTCGCCACTGTCGGTCTTGTCGCTAGCGTTGCCATCCATGACACTGACATCCTCCTCTTCCTCCTCCTCCTGGTCCCTCTCGGCCTTCTCACCGCCTCCTGACGTCACAGCGACCAGTTCGCCCACCGCCGACTCCTTCCGCTTCTCCTCCTCCCTATCGCCCTCGCTCGTCGCCTGCGCCGGCGCCGCATCCTCCTCCAGCCGCTCGTGTGCGTCCGGCCGCGACGGCTCCGGAATGGAAATGCTCTCGCTGCGCCTCGCTCCCCCGCGGACGTTCGCCGTCGCCGCTACCGACGACACGGTCGACGAGGCCATGGACGAGGCCATCATCGACGAGGACGCCATGGACGATGAGGACGAGGACACTGCACTGCCTGCGGCCGAGGGCGAGGCGACGCTCGCCGCGGGCGTCAGCAGCCGCCAGCAGATGAGCGGGTCGTGCACGAAGGCCTCGAGCATAGCCATGAGGCTGTGCCGGTTGTCCCGGAGCACGAGCATGACGCTCTCGCAGGCCGAGCGGAAGTTGCCCTCGATGCCGCTCACCTCCATGGCGTTCGTGAGCATGCGCGTGAGCCGGAAGGGGATCTTCTCCGGGTACTTGTCGCGGTTCATGGCCACCTCGAAGCAGTCGCCAAAGTCGATGTGCACGATCGTGCCCGTGAAGCGGTGCAGCATGAGGTTGGACGGGTGCCGGTCGCCCAGCCCGAGGATGTAGCCAACCATGGACATGACGGCGAGCGACCGCGTGTAGCTCGTGCGCCGGTCCAGCCAGACCTCCGAGTTGTCGCTCTTGAGCCACAGCACCTTGTAAAGGTCCTGGCCCGCCGTGTTTTCGAGCGCGTACTCGAACACCTCGACCTTCTGCAGCAACGCCAGCGAGTCGTAGTCGGGCGCCATCTGCAGCATCAGCCGGTGCTCGATGTTGAGCAGGATCTTGCGCGCCTCGCGGTAGTCGCGGATGAGCTGGTGCAGCGTGTCGCAGTGCGGCACCCAGCCCACAACGCCCGCGTTGTCCGACAGCGGGATGACCGGGTACCGGTGGATCTTGAGGTCCTTCTTGGCCGTCGACCGGTCGTTGATGAGCAGCGCGTTCACGAGCCCGAAGAGCTGCGTCACGCGCTCGTCCTGCCGCAAGTCCTCGTGGCCCTTGAGCAGGAACATGTACTCGAGTCCATTCGAACCGACGATGCCCACGCGGCGCGGCCGCTGCTTGGACGCGATCACCGACACGGTCGGCAGGAAGCGGCCGATGGTCACTAGCGCGTGGCCCGCGCGATAGGTGCCGGGCACAGCCAGCTGGAGCGCGCGCGCCTGCAGCAGCAGCGGCGACACGTACTGCAGCTCGAGGCTCGAGATCTGCTGCAGCTGCTTGTTGATGCGCCGGAAGACGTGGTAGTACAAGTCCCACGCGCGGTTCAGGTCCGACTCGCTGCGCCGGTGGGTGCCCGCCGCCAGGAACCGCGTGAGCCACTCGTGCGCCTCGCGCAGGTCGCGGCCGAATGCCTGCTGGAAGCTCACCTCGCGCAGCGTCTCGGGCCCGCTCTCCATCATGGCGTGCAGCGGCCGCAGCACGGCCACCATGCCGTCCACGTCGTGCTCGCCGAAGTACAGGCGCGAGGCCTCCTCCAGGCCCTCGTGCCACAGCTCGTGCCACAGGATGGCCACACGGATGAGCTCGCGGCTCACGAGCAGCGCCTCGTCCACCAGCTCGACACAGTGCTGCCGCATGGTCGCCATCACGGCCTCAGCCGCGCGCTGCCGGTCCGCCACCGACGACTTGAGCGCCACCGACAGCGGGTAGATGAGCGCGTGCGGGTGCTGCCTGCCGACGGCCACGAGCAGTCGGTGCAACTGCGCGTGGATGCGCGCGCTCGGCGTGTGGATGCGTGCGATGAGCTGCGGGATGACGATGAGCCACGTCTCGATGCTCACGGCTCGGAAGCCCTTCTCGAGCGCCGCGTGCACGTCCGCGCGCTGCCCGTGCGCGAACCACAGCGTGAGCACGCGCAGGATGTCCTGCTGCACGTTGGCGGCCCAGCGGCTGCGGCCGAGCGCGATGGATCGGAAGAAGCCCTCGATCGCCGGTGCAATGTACGTCGCCATGCCGCTGGCACCGCCAGTCCCGGCCGCCGAGCCACTGGACGGCCCGGACGGCTCGAGCTTGTGCCGCGACGAGTAGTACTCGACCACGTGGAAGTTCATGAGCGCCCACGCGTGCCACGCCTTGTAGCTGCGCGGCTCGAGCTCCGTGCACAGCCGCAGCGACGCCAGCACGGACGCGATCGGCACGCGCTCCAGCTGCTGGTCGTGCGCCGCCAGCTGCCACTCGGCCAGCTTCAGGTGGCACTTGACCAGCAGTGCGTCCTCCTCTCGTCGCACGGCCACCGCAGGCGCAGACGCTGCGGCTTGCGCTCCGACGCCAGCCATGGACGTGCTGTATCCTCCGCCTCCACCTCCACCACCGCCACTCCCAGCCACGCGCGAGTAGCTCGAGATGCGCGCGACCAGGTGCTGCAGCTCGGCCAGCGCCTTCTCCTTTCTGCCGGCGGCCCACTGGTGCTTGAGGTACGCGAACGCCACGCGGGCGTGGTCCTTCTCGCCGAACCCGAACGCCAGGGACGAGGCCGCCGCGCCGCCACTGAGTCGCTCGCCGCCCGGGCCATGACCTGTTGAACCCATGGCGCTCGCCGACCCGATGGCCGCGTCCTGCACCGCCAGCGAGCCCGTGAAGACTTTGAGCGAAAGCTCGAGCTTGCCCGACTGGCGACACAGACTGGCGAACTCGAGCCACGTCTCGACGTCCTCGTACGGCGACAAGATGAGCGAGCGCACGGCCAGCAGCTGCTGCCAGACGTCCACCACGCGCTTGCAGCCGCTCAGCCGGTCGTGCCACATGCGCACGACGTGCCGCTTGTAGCGCGCGGCCTCCTCCGTCTTGGCCACCTGCGCGCGCAGCTTCTTGTACGTCACGATCTCCTCCAGCTCGCTCAGCTGCTGCAGCGTCACCATGCTCTCGTACGCGCGGCTGTACGACTCGCCCACGAGCGCGCCGAGCTTGGTGTCCAGCGCCTGCCGCGTCTCGTCGATGCGCGCCGTCGCATCCTCGAACCGCCCGCTGTGCACGGCTAGCACGGCGCGGTACAGCGCCATCTCGGTCGCCGACTCGCTCGCCGTCGCGCCGGACGGGAACAGCAGCGTCGACGGGGAAGAGGACGAGGACGCCAGCGACGACGGCAGCGCCAGCGAAGACGGAGAGCCGCGCGCCTCGTCGTACTCGGACACATACAGCGCCATGCTGTCCCATTGCGAGAGGCACCAGCTCGCGCGAGCGCCGAGCATGGCCACGCGCTTGCGCGTCAGCTCCTCTCGGTCCTCCGTCGACAGCTGGTACAGTGAGCCGGCCGACGGCGGCCCGGACAGCGGCAGTGAGCTGCTGGACGAGCTACCAGGGAAGCTGCCCATGCGTCTCACGCCCGACCCCCCTCCTCCCCCTTCTCCCCCGCTGGTAGTACTCGCAGCACTCAGCGACCCGCTAGAGTCGGCGTGCTCCAGCCGCGGGAAGCGAGCGCTCGGCGTCCGGCGCGTCGGCGTCGAGCGGATGGCCGCCAGTTGCTGCCACACTTGACCCGCGAGCGCCCCGAGCTCCTCCCAACGGCCGAGCGCCTCCAGACACCGCATCTTGCCGATAGAGAGCTCGAGCGGCGCCTGGAACGACATGGCGGACGACGTGGCAGCCTGCTGCTCGCGTTCGATGCGCCGGTCGTAAAGCGCGAGCGCGGCCTCCCAGTCCTGCAGCTTCTCGAACCACGTCTCCTTGACCTGGATGGCGTCCGCGTGGTGCGCCTGCGCGTACTTGAGGATGCCGACGGCGGCCTCGGGCTGGCCCAGCTGGTTGTTGATGGAGATGAGCGCTTCGATGCACGTGCTCGGCGACGTGTGGAACTCAAGCTCCTTGTAGTGCAGTGCCTTGGCGTACGCGTGGCACTTCTGCGCGAGCTCGCCCAGCTCGCGGATGTCAATCGGCAGCGCCTCGACGTCGTGCTCCATGAACTCGGCCAGGTTGAGCAGCGTCTGCAGAATCTCGGCCGGGATCGACTCGCTCTGGAACGCCGTCTCGAGCGCGCGCACCAGGTAGTCCTGGTACTGCTCGTACAGCTCGTTCCAGCACGACACGAACGCCGGGTTGAACAGTGCGCGCGCCAGGGGCTTGTACGCCTGCGCCAGCGAGCAGCAGGACCGCAGCGCGGCCGACGGCGACTCGCGCAACAGCTCGATCGAGAACCGCCGCATCCACTCGACCCAGTCCTCCTTGGTGCTGCGTTGGGACGCCTCCCACGCGCGCCGCAGGTTCTGCTGGTTCACGTGCAGCCGCATGCCGGCGGACGGAGGGCCAGCCCCTGCCACCGACGCGACCGACGCGTTGCCGCTGCCGACACCTGCGGCCGCCTCAATATCCGCCGCCAGCCTCTGCACGCTGCTGTTGCTCGCGAACGCCGGGTGGTCCACGAGCGCCGAGAGCGGTGCCGTCTCGCCGTAGCGCAGCGCGTCCAGCGCCTGCGAGATGACTTGCACGCGCTCGCCTGTGCCCGCATCGTGGAACGGAAGTGCCGCGATGATCTTGCGCAGCAAAGGCTCGAAGTTGAGTGCGTCCGCCTGCATCTGGAACACGAGCGCGGCCAAAGCGTACAGCAGCATGTCCGAGAAGCGGCTCGCGTCCGCCTTAGACGCCGCGATCGCCGCCGCGCCACCGCTCGCTCCTCCGCCACCAGCGCCAGCACTCGCTGTAGTAGTCGCGCTGGCGCTCGAACCGAACGAGAAGAGCCCTTTGGCCGACACTTGCGAGACGACGCGACCGAGCGGCTGCAAGATGCGCGGCCCGGCGTACTGGTCCAAGTTGGCGACGACGCAGACGCGCGCGAGGCAGTAGATGGCCACGATCTTGACATCCAGCGGTGTCTCCAGGCTCTCCATGAGCCGCACCAGCGCCGGCACCAGCAGGTACACGTAGTCATCCACCGCGTCGCCGAACGTGATCAAAGCCTGCACCACCTGCACTTGGATGGCGCTGACGACCCCGACACTGCCGCCTCCGGACGCATCGGAAGCCTTCTTAACGCCGTCCGGACCAACGTCGTAACCGTACAAGTACATGCCGTCGGCACCACTGAGCCTCGCAGCTTCACTGCGGCTACGCGCAAGAGCGGCGTCCTGCATCCCGCCGTCGTTCGCCAGGACCAGAGCGCCGTTGGCGGCTACACTAGCTCCAGCACCACCGCCACTAACCGTTCGGTCTCCGACAGTAGTCTCCGAGAGGGGCATGTTCTTGAGGTCCAAGAGCTCCGGGTGCGGCTGTAGCACCTCGAGCAGCTTGGGCAGGAGCTTGGGGAAGTACTCGGTGCGGAACTCGTGCGGCGCAGCCTGAGACACCTTCTCCATGAGTCGCACGATCTGCGGCAGGTGGAAGCGCCAGAAGCGCAGCGCGAGCACCATGATGGCCGGGAAGAAGGGCTTCATGTGCGCCTGCACGATCGAGATGAGGTTGGTCAGCTGCAGGAAGAGCGACTCGCGCAGCCGCGGTTCGCAGCGCGACAACACGCGCAGGAACGGCGGCAGGATGTACTTGAGGAACGGCACGCACTGTGTCGACAGGCTGCGGAAGATGAACATGACAGCCTGGATCACGCCGTGGTGGTGCATGCTCAGCGACGGCTCCTTGAGGATGCGCAGCAGCGCGTGGATGGCCACCGTCGGGAAGTACGCCTCAGACGACGGCGACAGCTCCGTCGGGTCCAGCTCCAGCTCGCTCTCGACCAGCACGCTGTCCAGGTCGAACGCACCGTCCAGCTCTCCGTCGAGTGCTCGCCGAGCCAAGGACGAGCCCACTCCAGAGGCTGAAGCTCCCGGTCCATTCCCTGCTGTCATGCCAGCGGATACAGAGCCATCACGCGAGCCGCCGGTGCCGCCTAGAGAACCCTCTCCTCCCGTCCCGGCCTTGCTGTCTGGCCGCCGCGTGCCGATCGGTGCCGCCGTGAACAGCTGCAGCTCGATCTGCTGCTTCTCGTCCAGGATCTCGCCCGTGAACTCGTTGTCGAAGTTGGCCAGGTCGATATTGAGCCCCAGCGCCTTGAGGTCGACGTTGAGCTTGAGGTACGGCCCTCCAGCGGCAGCGGCGGGGTCCACAACGCTCCCGGTCGGGTCCGTCGTCGCTCCTTTCCGCCTCGACTCTGCGTTTCGGTCGCTGCCGTCGCGTTTCGCCGCCGTCCCCAACGTCTCGTTGGCTTGCCGCAAGGACGCGCGAGACACACACAAGCGGTACTTGTACGGGTCCAGCGCTCCCAAGATGCCGATCGTCTTCATCGCCTCGCGCCGCAACGCCCAAGGAGTCGCCGTGCTGTGCTGCAGCAGGCCCAAGAGCATCTCGAGCAGCTTGGGGGACGCCAAGTAGGGCCGGATGACGCACCCAGTGCTGCCGGCGAGCTGTCCGAGCGTCTGGAGCGCCACCTGGCGCTTCTCGACCGACGAGTGGTCCTGCAGCGTGTGGATGATCAGCGGGAAGAGGTACTGCTTGTAGGCTCCGATCTGGGTTTGCGACACGATCGCGAGCTCGCCCAGCGTCACGAGCACGGCGCTCCCCAGCGACGGATTGCCATGCACGAGCGTCGGCAGCAGCACCTCGAGGATGCGCACGATGTACGGGTCGACGAGGTGCTGCGCGCCGCGGATCAGCAGTCCGAGTAGCCGCGTGCTCTCCTCACGCATGCGCAGGTCCGCCGTGTGCTTGAGCTCGGTGATGAGCTGGATGAGCACGCGCCGCAGCGACGGCATCACGAACGCCGGATTCCGTGGCGCGAGGCGCTCGAGCAGCCGCATCGCGCACTCGCGGATCTCGGCGCTCTCGTCGTTCACGAACACGAACACGCGCGCGAGGTGCTCTTCCTGGCTCATCAGGTCGTCGAAACGGTCGTCCAGCGAGTCCACGACGCTCTTGCGGACGCCCATGTCCATGTCCGAGCTGCCGACGACCAGCAGCTGCTCCAGCACCTTGTCCACCACCTTGCCACTCGGTCCGCGCTTCGACACCTGCTCCCATGGCCCGGGCCCCAACGGGTAGCCATTGCTGCTGCCTAACGAAGATGTTGACGAGCCGGACGACATGGACAGCGTCCGGTCGCTGCCAGCCTGCGATGCCAAGTTGCTCAGCATGGGGTACGACGGCGACGGCCGCAGCGGAGGGAGCAGGAGCTTGCTGCAGGTCACGACGGCCTGCTTCCGGACCCGCGGGTCCGCGTTCGTCAGGTACAGCGCAACGCAGTTGCGCACAAACGGGAGCAGGCAGAAGCAGCCGCTGAAGTCGAAACAGCTCAGCGTGCGCAGCGCCAGCAGGATCGTGTCAACCTCCTCGGCCGTCTCGCCCTTGAGCGCGAGGCTCGCGTGGGACGGCGGCGGCAGTGGTGTCAGCGCGCTGGGCGACGCCGAGCTGCCCGCCGCGCCTCGGTACGAGCTGTACGAGCCCGACAGGTTGTCTTCGTCAGTCGTTCCCGCACCAGCAGCCGCAGCCGCGGTGGAGAACGACGAGCCGCCGAACGCCGCGAAGGATCCTCTCGTCATGGACGACAGCAGCGCCTGGACTGCCGACTGCTGTCTGACTGGCGCCGCGGGCGGCTGGCGGTCGCTGTCGAGCGAGGAAGCAGCCGCCTCGACCGTCAGGTCCCCGGATCCGAACCTGCTGTCTGTTCGCCGCGAGTACGTCGGGCTGTCGCTGACGGCCAGGAAGGCGCCGCCGTTGAAGAAGGGCTCGCCGCGCAGCAGCAGCGAGATCTCGTTCAGCAGCCGCTCCTGCACGTAGGCGAGCGCGGCGGGGACGCTGGCGACGACATCGGCGAGCGCGTCGACTAGCTCGTCCGTGAGGCCGCCGAGCATCATGGTCTCGAGCAACTGGTCGCCCTCGAACAGGTACGCTTCGAACTTGCTGCCGAGCGCGCGCGACAGGCTGGCGACGCAAGTGAGCGCTTCGACGCACAAGAGCTTACTGCGCGCCTTGCTGCGCTTGCGGCTGCTTTGGGCGGTGCCGTGCGGCTGCTGGATGTGCGTCGGCAGCGCCTCGCGTACGAGTGCAACGACCGGCGGCAGGTGCGGCAGGATGCGGTCGCCAATGCCGACAGCGAGCTCCCCGACGGCCAGGAAGGCGAGGCTGCGCTCCGGCCGCGCAGATTGCGCCGCCATCTTCCTCGTCAGGTGCGCGACCGCCACGTCCAGGTAGTGCTGCACGAACGCGTCGGGGCAGAAAGCGGCGAGCCGCGGCAGCAGCGACGTGACGGCGCGCGCCACCAGCGCGTCCTTGGCGTCCTTGTACAGCAGCACCGTGTCGCACACTTCGCGGAAGCGCGGCACCATGAATCGCCCCGTGTGCTGCAGCAGCTCACCGACCACGAGCAGCGAGCCGTGTACACACTCCCACGATAAGGTAGATGGCGTCGGCGACCCTGCCGTTGACGTTCCGGCGCTTGACGCTGACAGGGACGTGGAGGAAGAGGAGAAGGCGCCGCTGTTAACCGTTGAGAGCCGCGCCGATACCGGCCGCAAGCCCTCGAACGCGTGGTCATAGACCTTGCAGTACCACTGGACTCGGTGGCGCGTCTGGCGCGCCGAGATGAGCTGCAGGCAGGCGCTGAGCGCGTCCGTGGCGGCCTGGCGGATCTCGACGCGCGGGTCGCGTACGGCCCCCCAGATGGACTGGAAGAAAGTCGTGAGGTTCACGTGGAAGAGCGTGGGGGCCGCCTGCGCGAGTGCGCGCAGCACAAAGCAGGCGGCGAGCCGGCGCTGGCTAAAGACGGCGTCCTGCCGCTCGCCCTGCAGCCACTCGAACGCGCGCTTGACCTCAAAGTCGACGAACGCGGCCACGAGTGTGCCGCTGACGCCGCTGTTGCCGGCCGCGGACGCCGCAGACTCCGTGCTGCTGCTGCTGCTGCTGCTGCTGCCGGCGCTGGCGCTGGCGCTGGCGCTCGAGGAAGCGGACGCGAGACGGCCGAGCGCGGCGCTGGCGGCTAGTAATGCGGCGCGAGAGGCGCCGGGCTGTGCCAGGAAGTGCCGCAGGTAGTTGGCGAAGCGGATGACCTGCTCCTCCGTGGCCAGGTCGACGAGCAGGTGGATGGCGGCCAGCGCGCCCAGCTGCTCGCTCTCGCCCGTCGACTGCAGCAACGCGTACAACTGCGGCGTGAGCCGCGCCAGCGCCTTGGCGAACGCCTCGGGCGGCAGTTGCCGAGCCAAAGATGCCACCAGCGCGTGCAAAGCCTGCGCGTGACGCGCACGGGCCGCCGCATCTCGCGCGCCTAATCGCTGCACCAGCTGCGCCAGCACCGCGTCCACGTGCTCGCGGTCCATGCCGGGGCGATCGATGCCGCTGCTGCCTTTCTGGTGCTTCTTCGGGTGGACTGGGTGTTGAAAGAAGATTCTCACCCTTGTGCTGTGGCAGCCTTGGTTACAGTTACGGTTATGTTAAGTTACACTTCGCTGCGCGCCACAGGCTGTGCGCTCGGCCGACAAGGACCGGCGCGAGGCGGCGCAGGCTGTGGTTATTCTAACGATCTGCTGGAGGTCGAGACGCACTTGGAGGCGGACGACGAGGAGGCGACGGGGGACGAGAGCGTCGCGGACGAACCCGCAGAGGAGCCCGCGGTGGACGGAGACAAGGCCAAGAAGGAGGACAAGAAGACGGCGGATGACAAGGTGCCGGTCAAGGTCGAAGACAAGGAGTCGTCTCCTGGAAGATCTATTGGATGCAGGCAGCACAGTGAGCAAGGAGTCCATCTTGGACTTGGACTGATGATTACAGTGCTTACAGTCCTTGTACCACGAGCCGCCAGCGCGATGCCGACGTAGCACACGGTGCCGGCTCGGCGTCGAGCAGCACCTCACTGACGGGGCCTGCCGAGGCTTGGGGAGGACACTCCGACGTCCTCGTCCTTGCAGTCGGAGGAGGACGGCCCAATCTCGCATGAAGAACAGTCCTCCGGGCTCTTCCAGGCCGGCAAAAGCATGAGCAGAGGCCTACAAATCTCTACTGTAGATGCGTCTGGACGCGTCTGGACGGCATGTGGCGGCTTCAAGGCGCGGCGTGCAAGATCCTGATACTCAACACGGAAGGGACGGAACGACAAGGACAGCAAAGCAGCGGGTTCCTCTCTCCTCAGCAGAGGCGTCGGTTGTCCATTACGCAGGCGCTAGGGACGCCCCGAGGCAGGAGAAAGGCTATTTAGCACGGGAGGAAGGACTCGCGGAGTGGAGACGGCGACGGGAGCCGCGCCGCACACTTAGGCCGACTTCTTCTTGAGCTTCTCGAGGAGAACCTTCTTGACGATCTTCTGCTCCTCGATCAGGAAGGCGCGCACGATGCGCTGGCGCACGCACGTGGCGCAACGCGAGCCGCCGTAGGCGCGCGACACCGTGCGGTGCGTCTTGCTCACGTTCTTGTACTCCTTGGGCGACAGGTGCTTGATCTGTTAGCAGCAGAATCAGCAGCAGTAGTGAGTCCACTGCCTCGACATCAAGCCTGCCTGCGACGCCTGGAGAGAGCAACGTACGCCCTTGAGCGACTGCTTGCAGTCACCGCACTTGGGGCCGGCAGCGCGCTTCTTGCGGTACTGCGCCACGAGCTTGCCACCTGTTCGCCACACACGCCGTCAGCGCCTGCTGCTGCTACAAATGGCGTCGCCTACGTTTGGGCTGCCGTCTCGAAGGATAGAGCGCGATGGGGGTGACGGAGCGCGCGCTGTCGTCTTCGCGCGCCGCCTGCAGCAGCTAACGACGCGTTTCGTTCGCTGCCTTGCGCCGCTATTCTCGCCCTGTCGCGGCCTCCGTCCGTCCCCATCACTCGCGCTCCATCCTGTCGAGACGTCCGATCGTCTGGCGATCGCTCCAGCCTGCGAGGCCGCCTGACGTCCACAGGCACGCTGGAGACGCGGGAAGCGAGCGACACGTACCAGGGGTCTTCACGGCCTGGATGCCGTTCGACTTGGTCGCATACGAGTGGCGGCGGCGGTAGGTGATGCGCACGTTCTTGACCATTTTCCTCGGTTTATTCTTCTCCCGTTCTGATAGAATGGCTGCCGCCAAGCCGCCACCACCGCCCCCCGCGCGCAACCAACCACCTGCGGCCCAGTCGTTTGATGCGACCTGCCATATCTAATGTCAAAACCTGCGGAAGGTAGTATGCATTTTTACGAATGGAACAAATTGTAATTACGAAATCTTTCTCTTTTTACGAACAGCAGCTTTGCACCGTGGACGCCGTATTTATAGGGTCAAAACTGTAGCCATCCGAGGAGATGCGCGTCCTACCAATGGGACGCGCGAAGGATGGACGGCGAGACGGGAGGCGCTTGCTGCGGTCTACTGGCGCTGCTGAAGCCCGCAGGCCTTGGCCACTTCCGATGGTGAGCCAAGGCACAAGAGCGCAGACTGGGTCGCGTCGGCGTGGTCAGTCCATGGAGACGATGGACGGCTGCGCTGTCGTCGACTGCTGCTGCTGCGATGCCTGCAGTCTGCTCCTCCTGTTGAGGAACGTGAACAGTCCGTGGTGCGTCTTGCTCTTGCGTGAGACGAACGGCGGGCTGATGGACTTCTTCTCACCCTCGCTCGACGCCAAGTGCGGGACGTGGAACTGTGCGGCGTCCTCGGTGATGCGGTACACGTCGTCCGGCCACCGAGCGATGTCGTCCGACTGGCGAATGACCTCGTCCAGGCCGACCGACCCCGTGGGACTCACGCGCCGCCGCTCGCGCGTGGAGGTAGAAATCGACGGCACGCTGTCCATGCTCGCGCGCACCGGGTCTCCACCCCGACTTGAGTCATACCCGACCGAGATGAGGTCCAAGTTGACTTGCTGCCGAGCTTGGCCAATGAACGAGTCCGCCACGTACTTGGAGATGGTGTCGCCCATGTCGTCGTCGTCGTCTAGCCCGACGGAGAACTGCGACTGCTCCGGTGAGGCCACGCCTTCCACGATCTCCGACAGCCGCGCCAAGCTCTTGGGTGGCGTGTCGGCTGTGATCCAGCCGTTGCAGCCGACCGAGATGCGCGACCGAGGTCGAGTGTACGGCAGCGGAGCGAGCGTTAGGTCCGTCGCTAGCGGAGGCAGCTGAAGCAGCCATCCTCGGTCGCTGAGATCGTCAAAGTCGGACGTGTCGTCCGGCGGTGGCGTCTCGAACTGCGGCTGCGGCTCCAGCATCGGCGCCGACATCATGGTCGTCGCCGAGTACACAAACTCGCCAACGCGGCTGCTGCTGATGCTACTCTCGAACTCGAAGCTGCCGCTCTTGAAGCTGATGCGGACGTCCCCAGTGTTGAAGTTGCTGAGCTTCCTCGCCGTCGTGAGCGGCCGGGTCTGCGGCGTGGCGGGCGTCGCGTACACGTCGAACCCGCTCAGCGCCAGTCTTCGGCGCGTGCCACGGGACAGTCGATCGCGAAGCATCTCCTCGTTGTCGTCTCCCATCGGATCGCCGACTCCTCCCGGGTCAAACTCGAGCAGGTTCGAGACTCTGGCGGTCAGCGACGCCGTGTTCACCTCTGCCAGCATGCTCGCGCGTCGGCTGTCGCTGCGCCGTCCTCTCGGTGTGAAGCTCACGTCGATGCGGCATCCGCAGAGAAAGACCGTCCTGACATTGCGCGAGTGATGCCTGGCTCTGTCGTCATTGCTGTTGCTGTTGCTGCTGTTGCTCTGATTGGTGTCAAAGAAGTAGTTGTCCGGAGGGCGGCGTCGCGAGCGCACTCGCCGCCAGTATCCGACCATCCTCGCAGGCATCTCGTGTCCGTCTACCGCCGCTTGAACCGGGCAAAGCGACTCCGTACCTTGTCACTGGAGCCCTGAAGCGTGTTGACTGTCCTGATCGAGCGCGAATGGCGCAGTGGCTCGTTCTCGAGGCAACAAGCGGCCTGTTGACTCGCCGAGGCGTCTCTTGAGCGGTACCGAGGCTGTGCGCGGCTGTCGCGAGCGGACAGCCTCTCTCGTCGCTCCTACCGTTCGATAAGGAGCCAGAGTCCGAGTGACGGCGGAAGGTTAGTGCATACGGCACTCAGCACGATGTGGTCAGGGGCTACAGGGCTCTAGCCGGCCGGAGCCCCGTGCGTAATCCCACGCACCGTTGCTGCCAGTGTCCGTCCCCGATCCCGACGCCGACGACGAAGCGCAGCGTATCGTGGCACTGGCCAGCCTTCAAGAGCGCTGGCCACTTGAGGCCACTAGCCACCTGACTTGTGGCCCGCGCACGCGGCCAGTTACTCACGACGCAGGCGGCGGCGAATGCCCACAGGCCCGGCGCGCTGGGCACTCATTCGGGATACGTGACGCAGTGAGCAACGCCGTGAGTGCGCTCACGAGCGTTCAACTGCCGGCGGCAAGACGCCACAAGGGCTTTGGAGGCTCCTGGAGAGTAACAACGCGGCGTGATCAGGCCACTTTCCTTTTTGCTGAGGAGCTACCGCGTCGGGCAACACAGAGGCATACCGCGTCTTTTTCGGCAAAGGTGAAGTGGTGAACGCATTGATTCATTCCTTAGGGCATCGGTCATGACGACATTCTCCTAACCATGTGATACATATCTCGGCGGCGTGTGTGTGCGCGTAATAGCGCCGCCTAGCACTCGATGAAGATGATGGAGGGTCCGGGCGTGAGAGCCACGGCTTCAAGGCTGCCGACGCCTCCAGCCGTGTCGTGATGCGCGTGCGGTCGGCTCAGACGCCGCGAGATGCGGCGGCTCAGGTGGAAGCGGCGCACCGACTGCCGGGGATCCAAGTGGTGCTGATGCTGTGGGTAGACGGGCGTGGCCGCCGCCGCTACCGGCGCCGAAGCAGGCACCTGCCCGCTCGAGGGCACCCAGGAGCCGCGTCGGAGCATGCTCGCGGAGCGCGGGCCGCTCATGTGCGACGCGCCGCCGACCGCCGCGAAGGACCGCATGTGGCGCATGGTGCTCTGCGTCGCCTCGATCACGGCCGAGTCCGACACGGACCGCCGGTCGCGAGCTGCGCCGAGCAGCTGCACGCCGCTCGCTTGTTCACTCGCCGAGTCGCTCGAGGCCCACGTGGGTGCCCGGCTGTCGTCGCTCTCGTAGCCTGGCATCGACGGCGGCGGCAGCAGCGGAGCGGGAACCTGCGACGACGCCTTCTCCTCGTGCTTGTGCTCGCGCGGGCGGCGGCGACCGCGCAGCCAGTTGCTCAGCGCCGACCGGTACCCGTGGCCCATGCTCGTGGTCGTGACGTCCGTGTCCAGTCGGTGGGGAATCTCAGAATGGGCGGGCGGCAGCAGCCGGATGCGCGATGCATGCCAGGTCAGGCCTTTGGCCGCGCGCTCCTCGTCTATGTGGTCGGCTGTTATCCTTCATGCGAGCGTACGTGGTGGCCGGGTGGGCGGTTGACGAGCGGCCGTATAAGGATTGCGTCCAGGGTGCTTGCCAGCCGGTCGTATGACTTCCCAGGACAGGATGCGGCCACAAATGCGCTGCTTGGCCGTTCCACACGTATCGGATAGAGCGCCGCGTGTGCGTGTCGTCGACGGAGAAAACAAGAAACAAAAAAAGAAAACATGTAGGAAAAATAGATCTTGAAGTATACTGAAACCAAGAGGAAGGAAGTCGGAGGCTCGACGCATCTGCGCATTGACGCCGAATGTTTTCGGCCTTTTTTCGCCGGCTTCTTGCTTTCAGTATCGACGAAAATGGAGTGCAGAGTGATGGTTGCGAGCCAGAAACGGGCGGATTCTCCGCTGAAACGACCGACACTCTCGTCAATTGTTGCCTTTTCGACGCTCGCCGTTTTTCCAGTGAATTTCAGGGAGATGCAGACAAGATTTGGAGCACCGTGCACTTGCTTGTGTGTGTGTGTGTGTGTGGTGGCCAATCGGCCCGAAAGCGGCTGCGTCGTCCAGCGCCGTCGATCATTTCAGAGAGGCGGCAAACGCCCAGACCCTCCAGCAGCATCCCAGATGGTCCGCTGATGTTCTGGTGGGTGAGGGACAACCCGTCACTGTATCAAATTGAGCACGTGCATGTGCTTGTTGAGGGTGGATTGCAGCTTCAAAGTATAGACACCCTGATAATTTGATATGCAAAATAGTCAACCATCCATTCTCAGAGGCGCTTGAACGCGACTCCAGCCGACGCGAAACTGGCCATTCCGCCACGCTGCCGCACAACAGCACTGGACGTGACTTCAACGCCGCGCATATCCCCGCGCCGCCCCTCGTCGCGCTGTAGAGTGCGGGCTGGCGCCGGAAACCGCCGCGAGAGCGCCTGGCCGTTGGGAACCTTCCCCGGCTGCAGAGTCCTCCACTTGGCGGCTGCAAGTTGCAGCAACCAATGTGGATACATACGCCCAGAGGCGTCAGCTTGAAGCACGCCGCGCGCTGGATAAGAGCGGATAAGGAATCTAGACGGATCGACGATCGCGTGGACGTTCGTTCATGGCGCTTGTCGCAAGGGTTACACAAGCGCTGCACTACCTACATGCTCGAACGCCAACCCTCCACGTCAGCCAAACCCGATCTTGGTGGATAGCGCAGCGGCCGACCAACCTCTTGGGAATTAGCGCCGCTTCCTGAGCGCGAAGCCGGCAGCCACGACGGCGCCGAGCAGCGCGGCGGCGGCCAGCGGAGAGTAGCCGGCGTACTCTGCCGGCAGGCCCAGCCAGTGCGCCAGCACGCCGTTCACATCGTCCGAGTACGTCGTGGTCGTCTTGGTTGTCGATGACGCGCTCAGAGCGGCGTCCAGGTCGCGCTGGATCATCTTGGCGGCGATCGGGTGGTACAGCGCGCGGCAGTCGGCGAAGATCTTCGTGGCCTCGGTGGCGCCTAGCGTCTTGGCCAGGTCGCGGAAAAGCGGACGCACG